>CM045571.1:3159488-3189219 GCA_024721245.1 Mitragyna speciosa
ATATATATATCATAGTATTCTTTTGGTGTTTAAAAGCTTATGAAGTAGTATGAGTGAAGCTTTTGTGCCATAGATGTAATGCACTTAACCTGTTTGATGAAATAATCTAGAAGATAATACTCTTTTGTGCCATAAAATTTTCGTTTGCTTTTTAGTTAAATACGTACATCAATATGTAAATGAGGTATTTATATTTAGTAGTAGTATCTTGGTGATGTATTTTGTGAAATTTTTACTTGAATACTTGTTAATACACATTTTGATACTGTCTTTTTTTACTTAATCACTTCAAAAAATTTTGCTTTATTTTTCAAAAATAATTTTACACTAGAGGATTGTACTTATGCACAGTAATATTAATTTACTAATTAGTTTGTCACTATTTATCATTTTTGTGAGATTATTGAATTTTAGAAATATTTCAATAGTTTTAGGCTCATAGGATCGTGAGTTTAGGCTCACAGTCCGAATATTTTACGAGCTGAGTATGAGCTTTACATTTATAAGCTCGAATCTCATAACCTAATTAAATGTATAAGCTGAGCCTGAGTTTGTTAAAGCCCGACTCATATGACCCGATTGACACCCCTAATCATAAGATGAAGATACAATAGCTGAAATAATTAAATTAATCAAGCTAACCTTCAGGTACATTTCTGCCAAGTGCTTTCATTCTAAGCAGTTCCCAACCGTCATCCTCGCTCAGATAATCAAGTGGACAGGGGAATCCAATATCCAACAATGTCTTGTTTCTGGTTGTAATGAGTACTTTGCTCTTTCCGGCCTCCAATGAAAAAGCTGGCCTAAGGGTTTCCCATTGTCCTCTTTCCCACATATTATCTAGAACCACCAAGCATTTCTATTCTT
This sequence comes from Mitragyna speciosa, assembly GCA_024721245.1. NCBI lineage: Eukaryota > Viridiplantae > Streptophyta > Magnoliopsida > Gentianales > Rubiaceae > Mitragyna > Mitragyna speciosa. The sequence goes on from CM045571.1 coordinate 3,160,356, forward strand.
CTGCTCTTTACGAAGCTCCTCCACCAGATCCCTCTTTTCTATGTTTATTGCACTATCCTTATTGGAATCTAGTAAAAGCTTCTCGAGAATGTCTCTAAGTATTGTTTCTCCATCCAATTATCGTGGGATGGTAACCCAAACAAAGGCTTCAAAACACTTTTGAACATTATTGTGGTTGCAGACCTTTTGAGCTAGGGTGGTTTTTCCAAGCCCACCCATACCATGTATCCAAATAACTCGATGGGCATTTCTCACAATCATCAATGATTAACGTTACAAGTTGTTCAATATTCTTCTCCATCCCAACAAAACATTCTTCGATTTCATCAGTGTATGTTTGTCTTTGTAGCTTTGAATCATTATCTTCTCTCGCGATTGGTAAAACATCGTAATTACGGAAACTTTCTCTGAGATTAACCAAGCTAGTTTTGATATCCTCGATCTCTGTTCCAACTTTGTGAAGAGCTAGAAATTCATCACATATGCAAGCATATCTTTTGAGAACTTTCTTTATGCCGCGGCCTTTCCTACGGGAAGCAACTTTAATATCAAAATTATCCAACACATTCTCAATTCCATAAGCAAGACATCTGAATTGGCAAACACAGTTGTGGATTCTCTCATCTGTAATTTGTCTCTTATCTGCTTCTTTCAAGAAAGCTTGTGTTCTTCCCAACTCTTTTTCAATTTCCGTCACTTGATTTCTCACTCCACCTAAGAATTTGCCTTCTGACACTAACAAATCACGAACTGTTTCTAAAGCAATAGATAGAACTTCCATTTCAGTTCCAACCTGATAGGACATCAAAAAATCAGTAGATTTTGTTATTATTGTCAATTTTGTTTGCATCATGGTTCTAGTTAGAATATATTTAAGAATGAAAAATACTAATTTCAATTTATCTTTGGCTATTTATATTTGAATTTACACTCTAAAGAACAAATCTGTTTTCAATTTATCTTTGGCTATTTATATTTAACTTGGTTCTTGTTTGTTTAATAAAAAAATTTTGGTCCCATATTTGAGTGTCATGCTAGAAAAATTATCAATTGATGTTTTGAAATAAATGGTACTGAGTGTCTAAGACAACAAGTACAAAGTAAAAAGAAAAAATATCGGCGTATTGGTGGATCTTTAACGTAGAAGATATTTAGGATTTCCAAAATAAATGAACTTTTTAGTTTACTTTTGAAAGAGAATAGATGATGGATCGGTTAATGGAATACACATAAGTTGACTCAATGCATAGTGATAGTCTGTCACAACAATTATTCAGTAAAGTTCTTGGTACCCTGATATATCTTTTCTCCCTAAATCTGAAGGATAAGTGAATAGTGTTCCTTGAATTTCTTTATGCTAGAAATAATATGTTAAGAAATTATTTGCTATGCATTTTGAAATTAAACTAATAATTTCTTTGGTATTCTAGTAATTTTACAAAAATACAATGTATGGTGTTAATGGATGATAGGTTTCATATAAATTACCATGAGATACATTAAAATTTAAAGCAAATTTAACACAATGTATCTTCTTTTCAGTATGGATCTCAAATTGTTTTCCAAGTGTCAATATGTTGTTCTTCTCAAATGTAAATTTTAACCTTGCTATTTACTAATTTTGTGATGCATTTCATATATGCTATATGTGTTCATTAGTTGTTGTATTTATGTAACATGCATGTTGAAGTGGATCATGTGCGATGATACAACAATAGTATTACATCACTTTTAGATTATAAGTAGTCTATCTCCATGTTTGGTATGCTAGAATGGTTCAGAATGAAAATGGTTTTGTTTGGATATTTGATATGCTGGAATGGTTCAGAATGAAAATGGTTTTGTTTGGATAGGTTTTTCCAGACATTTTTTGGAAAAAATTTTTCAAAGGCCATTTGGTTTGTTGGAAAAATTTTTAACATAAAGACAAGAAAAATGACTACAGCATTTTTTTTGGTTTTGAATGTCTAACATGAGTGGACAAAAGGCAAACGCTTCAAACCTTTTCCAAGTGAGACATAAACAGAACAAAAACTCCACAGTGGCTTGGAATAGCAACGACGCTTTTTCTTCACTATTCCTCCTCCTATAATTTTTCCTTGCTTTAGTCACTATGAAAGAACAAAACTCTCCCTAGATATCGCTCCATTCATCACAGATTGAGTGACTCAACACAACAGGGGTTTTAAGGTAATTGTACATGCGGTCGTCTGGCTTTTGACGGCGAAAACGATACTGATGAAAATGCAGAGACAATTCGAATGATGAAGCGGACGTCCACTTCTTTAAGCAGACGATGAAGCAGACATTTACTTCTTCAAGCGAGCGCCCACTTTTAGAGATAGAAATGGTTGGAGAATGCTTAGCGAGCACTGGGGCACGAACGTTGGCAACATCCGTGCCCAGTGCTCCCTCAACATTCATCCAATCATTTCTATCTCTAATGTAGACGACCTCTTAATTTGATTGGTGCCTTTTTTTTATTTTTCCAGATAAACTTTCTCCAAAAAAAAAAAATTCAATGTCCTTCTCATAACAATCATTTAAAAATGAGTGCAAGTTGGTCCAAAATTTTGTACTATTCAAACACTTTCCCACACTAATTATTCACTTTTCATACCACCATTAGGTCACTTCAAAAAAAAATTTCACATCCAAACACTTTTTCATCTTTCCAAAAAAGTTAACAAAAAACAATCCAAATAATTTTTTTCAAATAATTCTCAAAAAACACTTCAAATAATGCCATCCAACAGAGCCAATATTTTTTCACCCAAAATATTTTTCAACTCAGAATGGGTAAGAAAAAAAAATTGTTCAATCTGTTATTTGGTAATTCAAACTAGAATAGAACGACTATTCCTTTTTCAATGTTTGTTGCAATCATATTTAGATGTCTGGATGAAATAAAATCTATACTAATTTGATTTAATTGTCTTGAATTCTTTGCACTAAAATATAAATTTTTTTTATTGCGTACGTACTTTGTGGTATTTGTTTGCCCAAAAGAAATTTAAGCATTTTTTTTTAAAAATTTTTGATATTTCTGTTAAAATATAAAATATTTTACTTTTTAGTTGATTTTAAATTTTTCTGATTATTAGCAATATAATTTAGAATGTGAAAAATTATTAATGAAACCAAATATTTTTCTTCTTTATTTATTTTATTTACACTTAATTTATTGGAAATTCAAATAAGTTTTTGTACATTTTTATAGAAGTTTAATTAGTACTTCAAATATTATATATAGCAAAAAGAAAAATTATTCCAGACATATGTTGAATTGTTTGTGATTTATAAATCATAGATTATTATTATTAATTAAAATTGTAAATAAAAATTTGATAAACTTTAAAAAATAGAAAAAAAGTAAACATATCCTAAATTCAAAAGAATGATAGATGATGGAGTAAGAAGATATATGCAGATAAAACTAACTTTATTATTTTGGCATTTTCAGATTGAATTGGAAAGAACTTTTCCCATATTTTGTTCAGCAGAGGGATCTACAAAAAAAAAAAAAAAGAAAGTGGTAGAAGCATTCTGGGAAAAAAGTTTTTTCAGCATAAAATATCCATACCATATATGAGAATAAAATATATTAATTAAAAAGAATTTTCCATTCCAAGCCATTCTTGTGTTATGGTGTTAGAGTAATGATTTAAGTAAACAATGAATGTAAGGATTTTCAAAAAAAAAAAAAAATCTTGAGTTAAGACAATTTTTTTGTATTATTTTATAGTTAACATTATTCTTTAAACTGTTTAACTTTTAATAATATATGTAACTTTTAAGACTTATAGATATAGGTTAATATTTGAACATTTCTTTGTTGAAAATATATGTCAATTACAGCCTCATGTTATTTACCAGCAGTTTTAATATAAGACGTGTTCACCCACTCAAAACTAAAATTTTGCGTTTGCTATTGGTAGATAATAAGATTGAAGCATAACTCAAGTCTTCTATCGTCTAATTTTAAAATAATATTTAGTGCTAACAATTGTTTTTATTTTTAGCCCATAAAAATCATATCATATTCTCTTAGCTATCTGTTTTGATGGCAATTTTTTGAGGACTTATTAGAAAAAAGATAACTTTTTTTTGGCTTAGAGTATAAACGTGATGAAATGGGCATACATGTGATGAAATGGCTATTACAACACCCGTGAAAAATATTTTGTTTTGTTCTTAAAAATGGATGCCAATTGAAATGAACTGTATTAATGCATTCAACCCCATTAACAACATCTAGTATCAACCATCTTAAAGATATCTTTAATCAAACATAATATTTGCCAATTTGCAGAAAATAACATCAAACTGATTTAACTAATTATTGTGGAAATTTTAATAACTAAGCGGGTTTCAAAGCTTATTAAAAAAATGAGAATACCTCCTCAAAGATATCAATTCACTTGTCCTTCGTAACTTGGTTGGAACACCAAAAATTTGATAATGTTGCTCTAGTGCTTTCTATATTGTTGGTTGCACCAAATTAGAACACCATATCAACAGCATGCACAGCACGGTCAAATAACTGGGCGAAAGGACTTTGTTAATGGGAGAAAAGAAGAATTTCAAAATGAGAAAGGACTTTGTTGGGCTGGATTTTTTTTATAAGATGTGTTGATATTATATGACATTTAAGGAGAAGGAAAGAATTTGTTGATCAACACAATGAAGCAATCTTAATTGGAAGCAACTCTTAGAATGTTATATCCATTAATTATGCTGCTACAGACAAGCTTGTGCAAATGGAAAGGCATCCGTCATGATGAAGCGAAAAATATTAGGAAGTGAGATAGAAATTCTGAATTTTTTTTATTTTTCCTTTTCTTTTAATTTTGAAAAGCATTTTATTCTTTTCTTTGCTTTCGAAATGGAGAGTGCAAATCGACAATGTATATTCTTTTCTTTTCTTTTCTTTTGCAAAAAAGTATACATGTGATACCTAAAACTCAATGCAAGAAAAAGATAATAATTATTCCTATCATCTCAAGTGAACTTTTATTCTGATTTTTTACTTGGACATGCACGTTAAGTACTAAAACTCATCATCGACGCCAATCTTTTTGGCCACCACATAGCTCACTTACTTGGGGGAGTGGGTCTGCTTGCGCCAGGTTAGGGGATCCAAAAAAAAAAAAAAAAAAATCCGAGATGCACTATATTGCACTTTTGGTCTCATGATGATTTAATCCTTATTGATTTTCCGAATATAGTTGGACCTTGTCCGTAGAGTAGATTAGAAGTATATTAGAATATAATTGAATCTTGACAAAAAAAAAATATGGTTATTCTTTGTTTTCGGCTGGGTATGTAGAAATTTAGCTGGGCAAGATTAAAGTTGATTCTTTTTTTTTTTTTTTTTTTTGGGGAATCACACGTTTAAACTGTCATATTATAATAATTGTACGAACCCGTGAAAGATCTTTAGTCGAACTACAATCCAATAAAGTTAAGGTAACAAGCTTACCCTCTCTGAACAAATCAATTATAATTCAACTAGAACACTCGATAGAAGGCGAGAGCGTTCGTAATCATCCATAGAAGGGATTGATATCTATCCAAACTATTATTATAAAATTTCTGGCTCTTCACAAAAGTTGGGATAAAAAGTTACCTCCATAATCTTTTTGGAGCGAGCTATGAGCAACAATTTTGAATAGAAGGATTTTGCAGGTAATCTCCAGTCGTGGCATATAATCGTTCCTCATCATTCGTGGCTTCGGATATATCAATTATTTAGGAGTCATTCATCACTATTATTTCGTCCGCAATAATTTTTACGAAAGCTACTGTTGTTATCAAAATAAATGCACATTGATGCTTTCTCTCTATTTCTTCCCAAGTTTGATGGAATTCTTTTTAGCTTTCTTCTTTTTTTTTATATATATATAACTTTTAAGCATGCATCTCGTTTGTTTTTTCTTTCTTCCGTGGTTACTCTCTGAACCAAAATTTCTTTGTGGAACTTTTGTGTTTTAACCTTCTCTTAGACCACATTCTATATAAAAGATTGTTAGAATCTCAAATATTCACTTCAAAAATATAAACGGTGAGAAATAGACACAAATGACGCAAATTACTTTTCAGTGTGGATCTCAAATTGCTTTTCAAGTGTCAATATATTTTTCTCCCCAAACGTAAATTTTAAGCTTGCTATTTACTAAATTTGAAATGCATTTCATATATGCTATCCGTGTTCATTAGTTGTTGTATTTATGTAACATGCATGTTTAAGTGGATCATGTGCGATGATACAACAATAATATTACATCACTTTTAGATTATAAGTAGTCTATCTCCATGTTTGATATGCTATAATGGTCTAGAATGGAAATATTTTTTCACCCAAAATATTTTTCAACTCAAAATGGGTAAGAAAAAAATTGTTCAATCTGCTATTTGGCAAGCCAAATTAGAATAGAATGTCTATACCTTTTTCAGCATTTGGTGCATACATATTTAGATGTTTGGATGGAATAAAATCTATATTAATTTGATTTAATTGTCCTAAATTCTTTACACTAGAATATAATATTTTTTATATTGTGTACATACTTTGTAGTATTTGTGTGCCCAAAAGAAACTTAAGCATTTTTCTTTTAAAAATTATTGATATTTTTGTTAAAATTTTAAATTTTTAAATTTTTTCTGATCATTAGCAATATAATATAGAATGTGAAAAAATTATTAATGAAACCGAGCATTTTTTATTTTATTTACATTTAATTTATTGAAAACTCAAATAAGTTTTTGTACATTTTTATAGAAGTTAAAAATGGTACTTAAATATTATATATAGCAAAAAGAAAAATTATTCCAGACATTAGTTGAATTGTTTGTGATTTATAAGTCATAGATTATTATTATTAATTAAAATTGTAAATAAAAATTTTATAAACTTTAAAAATAGCAAAAAGTAAACATATCCTAAATTAAAAAGAACGATAGATGATGGAGGAAAAAGATAAATGCAGATAAAATTGACTTTTATTATTTTGGCATTTTCAAATTGAATTGGAAAAGGCTTTCCCTAAATTTTGTTGAGCAAAGAGATCTATAGAAAAAAAGTAGTAGGGGCATTATGGAAAACGAAAAAGTTTTTCCAGCATAAAATATCCATACCACACATGAGAATAAAATAGAAAAAAAGTGGTAGGGGCATTCTGGAAAAAAAAAAAGTTTTTCCAGCTTAAAATATCCATACCATACATGAGAATAAAATACATTAGTTAAAAGAATTTTCCATTCCAAGCCATTCTTGTGTTATGGTGTTAGAGTAATGATTTAAGTAAACAACAAACGTAAGGATTTTCAAAAAAAAAAATTATTGAGTTAAGACAACTTTTTTTTTTTTGTGTTATTTTATAGTTGACATTATTCTTTAAACTTTTTGACTTTTATATAATATATGTAGCTTTTTAAGAGAGACAAGTTAATATTTGAACATTTCTTTGTTGAAAATATATGTCAATTACAGTCTCATGTTATTTAACAGCAGCTTTGGGTTTGCTATTAGTAGATAATAAGATTGAAGCATAACTCAAGTCTTTTATCTTCTTATCTTAAAATAATGTTTAGTGCTAACAAACAATTGTTTTTATTTTTAGCCCAAAAAAAATCATATCGTATTCTCTCAGCTATCTGTTTGAATGGCAATTTTTTGGGGACTTTTTAGGGAAAAAAAAAAAGAGAGAACTTTCCTTTCTTTTTTTTCTTTTTTTTTTTCTAAGAGTGTACATGTGATGAAATGGCTATTAAGACCCCTGTGAAAATATTTTGTTTTTTCAGAAGAATAGATACCAATTGAAATGAACTGTAGTAATGCATCCAGCCCCAGAAACAATATCAAGTATTGACCATCTTAGAGAAGTTTTTAATTAAACATAATATTTACTAATTTGCAGAAACTACCAATTCTATAAAGAAAGTCTCCAAGTATTCGTTCTGTTGCCATTAATGTTCCCAACATGCATATCAGTATACCATCATTCACCGCCATCATCAAGTCAATCATGATCTAGAATTGAACTTATCAAAATATCAAACTAATTTAACTAATTATTGTAGAAATTTGAAGAACTAACCAGGTTTGAAAGCTTATTAAAAAAAAAATGAGAATACCTCCTCAAAGATGTCAATTCACTTGTACTTCGTATATTATTTTCTTTGCATTAGCAATTCAGGCTGTTTCATCAGTCAAAATATATTTTTGCCATTTGAATTATAAGAGCATATATAGCATAGTGAATAGGAAGCTTTATTGCTTGTTTTGAAATGGATCTTCGCTTCTAAAGTAATCCAATCCCCCTTTTGACGGTGCAGAATTTTGTGTAGTTATATTTGGTTGTTTTATCTTTAAATATGCTTAACTGCCCAGGTATTGAGCGCTGGTATCGGAATGATTAGAAGTTCAAATGCGGGCAAATCGGCAATGTATATATTCTTCTTTTCTTTCAAAAAAGAGTATATATGTAACACCTAAAACTCAATGCAAGAAAGATATAATAATTATTCCCATCATCTTTAGTTAATTCTTATTCTGATTTTTGACTTGGACATGCACGTTAAGCACAAAAACGAATCATTGATACCGTTATTCTTTGTTTTTGGCTGAGAGGATGTGGGAATTTAGTTGGGCAAGATTAACGCAGAAGTTTTTCTTTCTTTTTTTGGCAATCACACCTTTAAACACTCTCATATGATAATAATTGTACGAACCCGGGAAGGATCCTTAGTGGAACTAAAATCCAATATAGTTAAAGTAACATGCTTACCCTTTCTGAGCAAATTAGTTATAATTCAATTAGAACAGTCAATAGAAGGTGAGAGCGTTCATGATTTTTCATAGAAGAGATTGATAAAGAGATCATTCCTTTCCATCATTTATACCCAGCCAAAAAAAGGTAAAATAAAATTTTTGGTTTTTGAACAAGTTATCTAAATTGATTGATTTGCTATTTGGGCTTTGGCTGTTGCTGCGGTGTTAGGCTTTATAGGACTTCCTTGGCAGATGGGCTATGTTTCTATTTGGGCTTTCCTTAATTGATTTCTGGCTGATTAGGCTTTCGTTGCGGCTAGAGATGCAGGCTTGCAAGCTTGTCCTTCCAACTAGCCCTCCATTTTCATTTGAGCGTTCACGCTATTTTAATTTAACCATTTGTTTTGGGCATGAATTAGGGCCAGTGATGTTGCCGGTCTGTTTCTGCTCTCGTGATTGAAGAGTGTGAATACGATTATGAAGCCGTGAGTTGGAACATGGGGCAACTTTTTCCAATGACGGCCCAAAAACAGGCCCCACGTCGGGGGGGTATATAAAATTATTTTTATAGAGACAGTTCGTGGGTTCATTGTGGCCCAGTCACCCTAGCATCTTGAGAAGAATAGGGGAAAAGCTTCGGCCTTTTCCTGACTAAAGAAAGCCGACGCTACATTGTTTAATCTGAGGCCCACAAATTGCTAGGTTAAGAATGTACCTGAACATATACCCTAAATCAGGTCCAGAACTCCAAACCAAAGTCCAAGTTTTAAGGACCACCATGCAGATCTTTTGACGTTTACCCTTGTGGGGCCCATCTTAATTTTTGAGTACATTAATGTGTGAATATGACGAAGTTGTAACCCAATACCAAACCAAGGTCGATTATTTAATTTTGTTTACATATAATTTTAACTAAAATTTAAGCTTATTGAATTGATTTCAGGTCAACTTCAAAATGTTAACAAGCAATAAATTAGCTAATGAAACAAACTTAGCTACCCTCACCCTTTGGATTTTGTAATAGTGGTTTGCATAGCTAGCCACATATTGTTTTTGGAGTGAGTTATCATTGGCCAAAAGAATAAGCAAAAATTTTCAATGGAAGGATTTTGCAGCAGATTTTCCATCATGGCATATAATTGTTTCTGAGCATTCTTGGCTTCAAAAATATCAATTATTTAGGAGTCATTCATCACTATTATTTTCGTCTGCAATTTCTAAGAAAAGCTATTGTTATCAAAATAAATAAACATATATGCTTTTTCTCTCTATTTCTTCCCATGTTGAAGAGTATTCTCTTTAGCTTTCCCTTTTTAACTGTTAGGCTATTATTATCAAAATAAATTTTCGTTTGTTTTTCTTTCTTCCTTGGTTGCTGTCAACCAAAATTTCTTTGTGGAACTTTTGTGTTTTCACCGTCTCTTACTTACGACCACATTCTATGTAAAAGATTGTTAGAATCTCAAATATTCACTTCAAAAACTTAAACCGTCGGAAATAGACAAAAATACGACACCTGGTAAGAACAAAGGCTACTTAATACCAAATTAGAGTTGGGGTGTTCCATACAAAATTGAAGCAGTTTTTCCTCGTTCCTTTATTACAAACTTATTATACATTATTTGTCGCCCTAATTATAGCTCCAATTTTGTAAATTATGCTAGTCTGGGGAAAAATGAATGCAAAAGTATTTAGGTTACATATGACATGACAATATTTTGCCAATTTATATACATGTATAACATATATACATGTATCAGAAAGACGAGTTCTTGATTTATCAGCATTCATCTTTTATTTGTACTCATTCTTACTCAGTTTGTGAACGAGAAAGTTAGTAAAAATTACGAATTATATCAAGCAAATAGGCAGCACCATTTTATTGTGTTTTGAAATTTATGGAATAATTTGATTTTGCTCTTTCACCAATCCCACTTCATGAATTCCTAAACCAACCAATTTAAGGTTCGTTACCAAGTTGTTTTACCCCATTTTACAATGGGTATGCTACCTAGTTATTTTTTCCTGGGGCAGAGTTTTGATGGAAGAGCATTTGGGGAGAAAGGAAATTGAAAGGAAGGAAGGGACTAGGACCTTTGTATTTGGATTGCTGTCATGTTATTCATTTCATGATTCTGTTGGGTTTGGTATTACAATTATTGTTAATTTTAACATTTTTTAAGGACTTAATCAATTTTTTAATAATAATATTTTCGTTGAATTATTTAGTTTTTGAAAGAGAAAACATAAATTAATAAGTAGAAAGTAATGCGTAAAAGGGTCGATAATTTGTTACAAAAGTCAAGTGTAACAATGTTAATACACAAAGAAAATGCTAACTTCTGGCTTGAATACTTGAACTTCAATATACGAGTTAAAATTAATGAAAATTTTGCTGTATAATCATTCGTCTATAGTAATGTATTTCTTGGTATTACAGTGATTGCACGAACCATTCTCACCAAAAATAAGTGTATCGAGCCTTTAGATATTTTGAGAATGTATCAATTCTGAACAACAAAATGTTGTCTATTGAGAACCATAGAATACCACAGTACTAATTAATACTCCTAAAATTATTAGAAAAATTATCAATTCTGAACAACAATATGCTCAACTAAACAAGCCTATGCTTCCAGATCTCAATTGGCAGGAGAAACAGAAGTAAAACCAACATAAATTTGCATAATTTCGTATGAATTTACAAGGAAAATTAAGCCTGTCAAATTAATGTGGAAGTTATTTCACAAATCCAATATAAACACCAAATTACAATTGCACAAGCTGAAACTTCTCACACCCAAAGTGGTAAATATCCACTGTTATTAAAACTCCACACTCGCACCAGAAATATACGATGATTGAAAGGATGCCTTGCCAGTTGCTAGGACCAGAAAGGTCCATCCTCAATTATTTATTAGCAATCTGACTTGTACATATCAGTCCAGCAGTGCCCGAAGAATGGGATTCTGCATCAGGGTCGGCTTTACCTGTTATCACCAATTAAGGGAAAATTTTATGTTATTCATTTAATGATTATGTAAATTTTAAGCATGATTCAAGTTTTATCTTCTCTAAGCCAACATCAACAAAAAGAAGCAAAAAAGAAAATTTCATGGGAACTTCAAATTATGCTTATTACCTCCCTAGAAAAGACTCACAAGCAGGACACTTATATTAAAAATTTAAGGCTTGTTCAACCATGAATTCTAAGTGGATTGTAATTTATTTATTTTTCCAATTTGATAAAGGATATGTGAGGGTTTGAAGTCAATTTTGTTAAAAATAGTTTATGACCGATTTCGGAAAATAGTTGCCTCTATGATATGATACATAGCCTTTCTAATCACACTCGGAGTTTTCAGTTTATTTTCAAGGAGTTTTATCCAGATTCTATTGTTCATTTCCACTTAGAAAGAAAGAAAAGGGAGGACAGAGAAAGGGCGAAGGGGGAGGGGGGGGGGGGGGGGGAGATCTAAAGAATTTTAAGCTTTGGAAACCTAAATTTGCAAGAGCTGAAAAATTCGAGAAAAATTCTGATCCCTGCAGAAAATCAAACAAAAGAATAAATAAAATTACCAATCAAAGTAGCGCCCATATACTTAAAAGCATCATGCCCGTCTTCTTCTATTTCTTCTATTTCTATTCGGTACCATATCTCCTGCGAATGTACCAAGTTTTTCGTGACAAAATCATGCAATAAATAACAAAACCTTTGTAAGTCAAAGACAATAAGAATTAACAATATTAAGTCAAGGCCGGTTTAGTTGCAATTTACCCAATCAAAGCAGCTTGCTGACATTAGAAGTAGCGAATTATATATACTTGGAGGTTTGCAAGCACAATATTAAGGCAAGGCCGGATTTATGAAAGCCATTTTGTGTCTTTGCAATAATTGTCTAGTTGATTATTTGAAGTAGTTGTCTAGTTGATTATCATTTGAAGTAGCTGTGTAGTTGATTATCTCAAAGTTATAATGGATGCAATATCACCTAAATGTTTAGTCCTACCTAAAGGTAATTAATTTTCTATCTGACTATTACTTTTCAAGCATATTCTTTTTCTTTCTTCTGGCAACATTTTTCTGGCATACATGAGCAGTATTTTTTGGGGAAAAAAACAATGGAAATAAGAAAAAAAAAAGCCTGAAACGAGTGTTTTGCAATTGAAAACAAATTATACTAATTATACCACTCAAAAGATAAAAAATTTGTGCCTTAACTTCGAGCTACTAATTTTTTAAAGTATGTAGCTACTAAAATTTTACTTGAAAAATGAATATGCATATCATCTGGCAATCAATGGCACTTTCTTTTGCAAGAGAAAATCGTCAAACGAGTATCATAAGAGAGTGCTATGGCTAATTTTTCTCTTAAATTTTTTTTAAAAAAATAGTGACATTAAATAGTTTACAACTAAAAGTTCTTGATAAACAATTCAATTCTGACAGAAAATACAAACTTATGAAATGCAAGTTTCTTTTTTTTTATGAAATGAAACGAAAAAAAAATGAAATGCAAGTTTCTTTTTTTTTTATGAAATGAAATAAAATAAAAAAAATGAAATGCAAGTTTCAACAAATACTTATCACTTTTTCACAAAAATTTAGTGTTTTTCTATGAAAAATGCAATTGGTTAGAATGGCACTAACATGCTTTCATTGTATTCATCATTTTCCTCCTGCAGGTTACCACTCTTTCATAATTAAATTATGCATTCATTTTCAATATCCAAACCTTTATGTGCATATCAAAAGATCCTATATTGCTCCCACCCGTGTTGGGTGCGAGTGGTTCAGCCTTTGAAAAATTAATATGGTTTCGTACTAATCTAAAAGGAAAATAAAAGCTTCTGATACGTTCAAAAGTTATGCCTTTGGAATAGTAACTGAAATTTTGCGACAATTATGCATATTAATTGTAGACACCAAATTTTGACATAAATTTTGTAAAAAATATGTGTGTTATTTTATTTTAGGGGGTATTCTGATTTTCAGGGGCCAATTATAATTTTTGTGTACATTGTGTCTAATTTGTTACATCAGGGGCAAATGGTAATTTTATAATGTAAATATTAGTTTATTTTATTTTATTTTCTAAATACATAATTTTACTATTTTTATCATCATCTATAATTTTTATGATTTTTTGGAATCATTTATTATTTATTTAAAATTTTAGTATTTTAAACTTAATGGCACGTTTTTCAATGCGCTATTTTTATGAGAATTTTCAAGTGAAAAATTTTATATATGCATTTTGAATACTCATAAATTTTCTGTAAAAATCTCATAATTTTTAGATGTCATTTAGTATTTATTTAATTTTTGTCTTTTTATTTATTAAGGGCACGTTTCCCAAGAATGTGTTAATCTTAAAATTTTTTGAGTGAAAATTATACTATATGTGCTTTATGTGATAATATATGTTGTGTAAAATTTTTTGTGATGTCATTTATTAATTCTCATAAATTTTATAACTTTTGCCATATTTAGATCGCGTTTTCCAATGCATTTCTTATTTATTTATCTAAAATTTTTCTTTATGAGAATTATGTGTGTGTGCATTTCATAAATTTTATGTAAAGAAAATTTTCATAATTTATTTATTTATTTATTTTAAAGACCACTTATTATTTATTCTAAATTATATTTTTCTAATCTAGAATTAACTTTTTTTTGTTACACTGAATTGTTCTTTTTCCTTCTTATAATATTGTATTTCAGTTTTAATGTATAATTTAAAAAGATTTCAAGTAATTTTTATTTTTATTTTTATTTTTTATTTTTTATTCTTATTTTTCTGTTTTGCTTTGTTTTCTTCCTAAAAAAAAAAAGAGAGAAGAGAACAGCAGCAGCAGCATTGCTGCTGCTGTTGCTTCTGCAAATTCCATCTTCATGTCATACCAATCACCCAACCACCCTTTGTTTAATCACATCACACACCTGCATCTCCCTCACCATCTGCAGACACAATTTATACACACAATCCTCACCACACACATCACACACAAGCTTCACAGACATCCCTTCCCCTCACAAAAAACACTCACCTACAATTCACTCTCACCATCCTTCCCTCTCTGCACCTTCACCACACACATCACACACCTCACTTTCACTCTCAATCTAAATCCCCTGCCTCTCCCTTACCACCAGATCACACACCTGCTTTCCAAACTCTCTGCAACACACTCACGGCTCACACACCACTTCACTCACCATCCCCACCATTTTTCCCTCACTTCCCCTGCACACAGACACAATTCACAACACACAAACAAAACACACACATACGCACAAACATACACACTACGCACATCTGCACCATTCACAAACACAGCCATAAGTACATGCATCACACCACAGGCACAAACACACCTGCACATCACACACACACACCAATTCAATTCACACACACACGCACATTTCACTTGCAAGCACACAGGCACGCACGTTTCACCAGCCAATTCATACAATACACCTGCAAAATACATATATATATATATATATATATATAAAATTATACAACAAACAATAACAACAACAACGGTCAGCAACGATTGGCGCCACCCACTTCGCCACTTCCACCAACCGGCCGGACTCCATCACCGAAATCTGAAGCCCTACCAGATCAGAGCAACTTCGCCCTATCACCACCAACCCCACCATCCGAAACAGGTAAAGCTCTCATCCCCAATTTTTTTTTTAAATTCTTTTGCTTTTGTTTGCTTTGTAAATTGGCCGATTTATATACTTGAAATTTAGGATTTAATGAAAAATTTTGGTTTAAAGAATTAGGGAGTTTAGAAGGGGAAGGAAACGGATTGAAAGAAAGAAAGATGGAGTGAGAGAGAGAGAGGCTGACCGAGAGAGATAGAGGACAGAGAAAGAGAGAGAGAGACCGGTGAGGAGAGAGAGGGCTGGACGGCGAGAAAGGAGGGAGATCTGAATCGGGCTGGGAGAAGACAGAATCAGGAAGAAGAACCAGGGGAAAAAGAAGAGAGAAAAGAAGAAAAAAAGAAAGGAAGAAAGAAAGAAGGAAGAGAAGAGAGAAAAGAAAAAGAAAGGAAGAAGAAGGAAAGATAAAAAAAGAAAAGAAAAGAAAACCGGCTAAAATCGAAAAAAAAAAAATTGTTTTAGTGAAACTACGTCGTTTTGACGTAGTTTCACTCAAAACTACGTCGTTTTGATTAGTTTAAAATTTTAATTTATTTTTAATTAATAATAGGTATTTATTTTATAGTCCTTATACTTTCATTAATGCTACTGTGGCCCTAGAAATGTTTGATTTGTGCATTTAAATTTTTGTTTATTATAGATTGACCCCCATAATTTAATTTTCTTTGCAATTAGGTCCCGATTAATTGCATTTAGGTCTCCCAACTTTTAGATATTTATAATTTTGTCCCTGCACTATTCAATTTCCATTTTTAACCCCTATATTCTTCGGTAATTACATTTTGACCCCTAGATTTTGTTGAAATTGCATTTTTACCCTCTGATATTTATGAAAATTGCAATTTTTGCCTCCCAAACTTGCTGTTATTATATTTTAGGCTTTAAATGTTGCTGAAAATTACATTTTGGTCCCTTACATTGCTGGAAATTCTATTTTTGCCTTAGAATACGCGCTGAAATTTTATTTTTGGCCCCCTATTGTTGCTGGAATTTATATTTTGATCCTTTATGTTGCTGAAATTTGTTTTAATACCTCCATTAATTGTTAGAAATTGTAATTTAGTTCCTAAGTTGCTGGAATTTCATTTTTAAAACTTTATGTTGCTGGAATTTGGTTCTAATTTCCTAGAGTGCTGGGTGGAATTTTATTTTGTTCCCCAACATTGCTGGAAATTCTTTCTTTGCCCTAGAATATTGCTGGAATTTTGCATTTTTGCCCCCAAACCTTGCTGGAATTTTATTTTGTACCCCAACATTGCTGGAAATTATATTTTGTCTTAGAATATTGCTGGAATTTTGTATTTTTGCCCCCAAACATTGCTGGAATTTTATTTTGTGCCCCAACATTGCTGGAAATTCTATTTTTGCCTTAGAATACTTGCTGGAATTTCATTTTTATCCCTCCCAACCTTGCTGGAATTTTATTTTGCCTTAGAATACTTGCTGAAATTTTATTTTATTTTTTTTTTGTCCCCCAAACTTGCTGAAATTTTTATTTAAGTCATTATACTTGTTGGAATTTTAGTTTAAGTCCCTATACTTGTTGAAATCTTAGTTTTAAGCCCTAGATACTTGTTGGTATTTTATTCTAAGTCCCTAATTTGTTTGAAATCGACATTTTATGCTCAATTTTTAAGTATTTCATATTTTATACTTTAAATAGTAGTACCTTGACATGTTTGTTGATTTTCTTAGCAATTTATACCGGGTTTACGAATGGGAGGTACCTCGATTACCCTTTTATTTCTCTTTATATGCTCCTACGTGCTGCTACGTGTTTTTCTATATGTTTTTTATATCTCCTTTTGCTTATAATTTTTACATATATGTGAGTGTTTATTTAGTTATGCCATGTTATTTATTAGAAATTAATTTTTGATTATTCAAAGAAATGTAATAGATAGGTAATATTCTATTGAGCAAAAATTCTGTATTTAGATAGGTAATGTAATAGATAGTTTATATCTAGTTAACAAAAAAATTTTGTATTTTAGATAGAAAGTGTAATAGATAGGTTAGATAGGATATCTTTTATTCTTTTTCTATTTTTAGATTCTAATTAGGTTATTCTTCGGTGTAATAGTTAGGGCTTTGTGTGCTATGTGCTTATGTGTTTATTTCTTTTAATTGCTTTCCTAGGAACTCGCATCTAGAATATCATGCTTATGTGTTATGTGCTCCTATGTGCTATTATGTGCTTTTTATGTGATTATTGCCTTAATACATGTTTTATTTATTTATTCGCTTTATAATTAGATATGTGTATCGTCGTCACACTAGTCCAATGCTAGTTGTGGCTAATTTCGTTTTCTTCGCTAGTCCAACGCTAGCGGAGAATTTTTAGAAAATAGGCTAGTCCAATGCTAGACTTTTAAGTTATTTTAGTGATAGAATCATTTATTGTGTGCATTTCATGACCATTACACACACATTTTCTCTTTTTTTAGGCCTTTTCCATTTTTACATAATTTTTTTTATATTTTATCATTTATTATCTATTTTAACATTTATTTTAGTGCATAATATTTAGATTCCACCACACATAGAACCTTAAGTCATTTGTGTGATTTGACTAGAAAATAGTCATCTACTCACGTGGGAAGCGATGGCGTACATGTCGTTCCCCCCTCCGTGAGTAGGAACAGTTAGTCACGAGTCCATTAGTCTCCCGTACCCGTTTTGTTGCATCCCTACTTTCTTTGTTCACTTATTATCTATACTACTATTTTCTTTTTCTTTTGCATTCCATTTTTGCACCTATACTCGTGACTCCGTCGAGGTCTACATTCGGGTTTCGCAATTAATGCTATAAATCCAACCAAACCTCAGTGGAACATTTCGTCCCTTATCGATATCCATTTTAGGATTATATTTGCATTCATATAGTTGCATCCAAATGTGATGAAGTTTTAGGGTTATATTAGGAAAATTTAGGCTAAATCTCGCAACTAGTTTCGGCTAGGTTGAAAGGGTGCCTTGGGCGCAAGCCTTTGCCTTCCCTTTCTTCAACTGTGACTCCCGAACCTTTTTCTCTTGTTTTCAAAGACCTGGAGTCGTCTAAAAGGGTTTTCTTATTTTTTCCTATATCTTTTCCAAAAATCATTTCCTTAAAAAATCGTTCTTAATTTTCTTACTTTTTATAAAATATTTTCGGGTGACTTGGTACACCAAAACGCAATACCAAGTGGCGACTCATTTTTCACTTAAAAAACCCTTTTTAGACTCTATTTTTGGGCCCAAAAACCGTCGCATTTTCAAAGTCCCATTTTTTGCCCTTTTTCTTTTGTTTTTTCAAAATAAAGTATTTGTTTGTCACATTTTATCAAATTATCTTTTACAAAGCATTTTTCTAAAAATCATTTTTTTACAAAAATTTATACACATCTTTTTTTCCAAATAAACCATAAAATCACATTTAATACTTTCTTTTTCTTTTCCTTTTCTTTTTTCCGACTCACTATATCTACCATTAATTATTATTTCCTTTTTTGAAAAATGGGGCGCGACATTAATTAAGAAAGTTAACGTGGTCAACTTTCCAACTTTACACAATCATAAAGAGTTCTTAGCAAAAATAGAAATATGACTAATTTGCTAGCCACACAGTAATTGTAAGTCAGAAACTAGTAACTAATGGGCAAATAAGACAGGGACAATATTTTGTTTAAGTTTCATGCATAAAAATGACGTTCTTAAGTACGATCCAAAGAAAAACTAAAAAAGAAAACGTGTGAAAAACAAACAAGGCAATTAAGATGCTATAGGATGATTAGATTACCTGGCTCGGAATCATATAGTGAAATCAATAGCACGTGACTGACTTTGCCAAAATCTACTCCCCTTTTACCATCTATCACTCGTATCCTGTTATTGAAACTTTTGGGCATCCAAATCTCTAAATCTTTCAATGCATTGAGGAATCTAAATCCAGCAGGAATCATTTCCAATCCATAGCATTCCTCAATTGTAAGATCAGAAAGGTTTGGCATGGCTCCTTCGCACACCACCCACTTCTTTAAGCTGTGAAAAGACTTTAATTTAAGAGATGTGAGTTTTGGAAAAGCTTTAGAATCACAGAACATATTCTCGCAGATGAAACCTTGGTCCAAACTTTCCGATTGCGTTAAGCTGAGACTTTGCAAATTGGAAAGCTTTCCCAGGGCTTCCATTGGGTCTCCTTTTATTTTGCAGCATGTCAAATCCAACCAAATGGTATTTGAAGTGGATGGGGCTTCGAATTTCTTGAAGTCACAGGCACCCTTTAGAATTTTCAAACGAAGGAGACCGATGCATTTGAAAGCATCTTGAAAAGGCACTACATTTTCGTCTCGAGTAGAGGTATAATCAAGACGTAAAAGTATTTTTCGCAACTTGTGCAGGTGATTGTTAGCATGATTGACAAATTGAATAAGACTCTTGTTTCCATGAATCTTTCCCATGAGAAATCGAAGATTAATCATTTCCGATAGATCTTCAAATTCATTTATCTGATCGTTAAACCAAACTAGTGTCTCCAGATTAGTCAAGCCTCGTAACATTACTCTTCCTTTGAACTCCTCGGGCAATTCTTCTGGAAGAAGCAGATGTCTCAATTGCTTCAATTTCCAAAGATGGTTTGGCATTTCAATCATATTCCTTACTCGTAAATCAAGGGTCTGCAGATATTGTAATTTACTCATCCATTGAGGAAGCTTCCCAAGTATACACCTTCTTAGGCCAAGGTACCTTAAATGAATTAGCTTCTTTATTCCTTTGGGAAGCACTCTATCCATGAACTTATAATTCTCAATCAATAGAACTCTGAGAAATTTGAGCTTTTGAAAAGATAAGAGAGTTGTGTCAACCAGAGGGGAAGTACGGAGGTAGAACGAGCGAAGTTGGCCATTGGCTGCTCCTAGTGTCCTGTTTACCAAATTCTCTCGACTTTTATAGTCTATGCAAATAGAATATCTCCACGGATTATTATCTGGAAAATTGGATGCAGGATCATTTTCCTCTCGAAAATCCAAGATCTTGAAAATTTTCACTTTTTCTCCATAGGTTGAGCAGAAGTCTCTCCAGAGATCATGAAGGCGACAGGTCGCAATTACAGATCCTGAAAAAGTATTATAATTATCAACTATCACTTGAACCATGGACCTGTTAGCCATTTCAATCAAGTACGTTTCTGCAATGTCCATCAGCGTATCTTCTTTTCTTCTTTGATGGCTAGAAGAGATCATACCTTCGGCTATCCACATTCGATACAATGGATACACATCGATATCTCTATCTTCTTGGAATTGCCCTAGATGAAGAAAACATGGCTTCAAATGATAAGGTAAGCTATTGTAACTTAAAGCCAAAACCTGTAATGTACGTCCATATTCTTCATCACTCTTATCACTTCTAGTCAAATATAAATCAACATCATTGCTAACATCCTTCCAATAATCTGAAGACCTACTTTCTCTCAAGATTCCTCCAAGCACAGAGATTGCTAATGGTAGGTTCCCGCATTTTCTTACCATTTCCCTTCCTATATTTTCAAATCCTGCAGTATCCATCTTAACATCTGCAAAATGAAATTTTTTACACATTTGCAAGCACAAAGATGCGTAAATTCCTGGAAAAACTAGAAGAATTGAAGGATATTTTCATTTACTACCAAGAGAAAATAACTTCTTCTTGTGTAAATTGTTTTATATTATTTTATTTGTACATTAATCAGTGGAATTTTTCAACTATAAAATGGAAAATGGAATAAATGTTTGACTTGTATGCAAACCAAAATACAAGTCAATCAGGAGTACGAGCTTACGAAATTGAGCTGTCAAAAAAAACTTGCATCTTGGTATGAAAGATACAACTGTTGAAGTTATTAAATTAATCAAACTGACCTTCAAGTACATTCCTACCGAACGCTTTCATCTGGAGCAGTTCCCAACCTTCATCCTCGCTCAGAAAACCAAGCGGATAGCGGACTCCAATATCCATCACTGCCTTGTTTCTGGTTGTGATGAGTACTTTGCTATTTTCGCCCTTCAATGGAAAAGCTGAACTAAGGGTATTCCATTGTCCTGTTTCCCACATATCATCTAGAGCCACCAAGCATTTCCTATTTTTCTGCTCTTTACGAAGCTCCTCCACCAGATCCCTCTTTCCCATGTTTGTCACGCTATCCTTCTTGAAATCTGTTAAAAGCCTCTTGAGAATGTCTCTAAGTATTGTTTCTTCATCCAATTTTTGTGTGATCGTAACCCAAGCAAAGGCTTCAAAACACTTTTGAACATCATCGTGGTTGTAGATCTTTTGGGCTAAGGTGGTTTTTCCAAGCCCACCCATACCGTGTATGGTAATGACTCGATGGGTATTTTCACGTTTATCAATGATTAATGATACAAGAAGTGTGACATCCTTGTCCATCCCAACAAAACATTCCTCGATTTCATCAGGATAGGTTTGTCTTTGCAGTTTTGGACCATTATCTTCATTTGCGACTGGTAATACATCACAATTACGAAAACTTTCTCCGAGATTAGCCAAGCTAGTTGTGATATCCTCGATCTCTCTTCCAACTTTGTGAAGAGCTAGGAATTCATCAAATATGCAAGCATATCTTTTAAGAACCTTTCTTATGTCGCGGCCTTTCCTACGGGAAGTAACTTCAATATCAAAATTATCCAGCACATTCTCAATTCTATATGCAAGATTTCTAAATTCGCGGACACAGATGCAAATTCTCTCATCTATGACTTGTCTTTTATCTACTTCTTTCAAGAAAGCTTGCATCCTTCCCAACTCTTTTTCAATTTCCCTCACTCGATTTCTCACTCCATTTAAGAATTTGGTTTCCGCGACTAATAGTTCACGAACTGTTTCCTGAGCAATAGATACAACTTCCATTTTAGCTCCAACCTAACAGGAAATCAAGAAATCAGTGGATCGTGTATTTATCAGCAATTTTGCATGCATCTTGGTTCTTAGCTAGAATATTTTTAAGAATGAGATTACTAATTCCAATTTATCTTTGACTATTTATATTTGAATTTACACTCTAAAGAATTGACATGTTTTCAACCTAATTGTTATTTGTTTGATAGGAAATTATTGTCCCATATTTGAGTGTCATGGTAGAAATATTGTCGATTTGTGTTTCGAAAGAAGTGGTATTGAGTTTCCAGTACAAGAAGTACAAAGTAGAAACAAGATAGGTCTTGGGACACTGGTTTAATTTTTTTGTCTCCCTAAATCTGAAGGAGCAAGTGAAAAGTGTTCCTTGAATTTCTTTATCCTAGAACTAATATGTTAAGAAATAGTTTGCTTTTCATTTGACAGTAAACTAATAATTTCATTGGCATTCTAGTAATTTCACAAAAATACAATGTATGGTGTTCAATGGAAATCAGGTTTCATAATATGTTTGTAATATCAAGGCCTTCCATGGGCATGTTAGTAAATTAGACTCCTGGGGTTAGTTGGTGAATTAAATTTTTGAAGGACTTGATTGCAATTTTGATAAACTTGTTTTCAACCCAAAAAGATTAGGGCTCTCATTCTTCTTTCATCCTCTCTTCTTCTTAGCTCTTTTCCTTCCTCTCTCTAAGTCTCTCTCTATTCTTGCTTGAAGAAGGTAGTGAAGAACCTCACACTCAAGGGGAGACAAGTAAGGGCAAATTTGAAGGTTCCACCCAAGGTAATTTTTTCCTAAAGCGCATTTTTCTTCCTTTATTTTGGTTTATGTAAGAATTGATAGATTTGAAGGTTGATTGGAGAGTTTGGGGTTGTCTATGCTTTATTAGCTTTGTGCCTTGTGTTGTTGGTAAATGTGTATGAGATGGTGTTGTTTATGACGAATATGCGTAAAGAACATTGAGGGTTATATGTGATTTTGGGTATGATTCATGATCTATGTGGTATATTGTGTTAATGTGGTGTTTCTTTGACATTTTATGCCATTTTAGAGTTAGTTTGGTGTTTGGATTGTTTTGGATGATGTTGGAATGTGTTGATCAGGTTTGGCGTGTTGTTGGCTGGTTGTACTTGCAATATGGGCGTCACTCGTAGCACCAGCCGTGTTGCAGATAACGCTGCTGCTCATTGGGGGAAGGTTTCTGGTGCCAGTTGCGGCTGAATTCAGTGTAGCTTCTGACTTGAGCTGCGACACTAGCCGTACTGCGGCTAGAACCATGGCTAGGGTTGACGCCGCGGATCACACTAGTTTTTTCCTTTTTGTTTCGTTTTGCATTTTAGGTTTAGATTTGAGTCTCAATTATAATTTCTTGATAGAATTAGTGTATAATTGGGTGTTAACTGTGTGTTATAGGCGACGACAGTGACTATTCCCACTCAAATTACTTGAACTAGCCTTTGATCGAAGTAAGTAGTACTTGAATATATTTGGCCTTTGAAATGTACTTTGCAAAACCTATTATTTTGAAATGTTAGTTGCTATACGACTTGGCTTGAATTTGGTTATCTTTTGTTTTCACTATGAAATGAGAAAACGTGGTTTTGATGATTGTTTGAATTACGGAATGCTTGAGCTCTTGTATAAAATGGCTTATGACGGGACTAGTTCATTAAATGAGTGATTGTGATATGATCTTTGAATTGTACTAACTGAATGATAGTTAGTTTTGAACCGGACCAACCAGGTGAAAATTAGATTTGAACCGTGTTAACCGGGTCGTAATTAATAACTAGACATTCAGGGTCATTTGTCCACTAACTACTTGACCTCTCATCGTATTGTACTATGATTACAAATCTGAATTTAATTTCGTATGAAATTATCACGTATCTTTATAAATAGTGTGAACTATTATTTTGTATTTGAAAACTGTATGTATATGTGTAACAATTTCAAACTACAAAGAGACCTTTTACTACTTACTAGCTGATTTATCACTTACCCCTTTATTATTCTCGCAGGGAAGGATTCTATAGAGAAGGATTGGTATAACTTTTGAGCCTCTTGACTTATGATTTGGCATAGACTTAGAAGAGGTTATTTTTTACTTAAGAATTGTATAGCCATATTTTTGTACAAGTTAGGTTATACATGTGATACCCCAGCTATTTTTATAATGGGGGAATTGGAAGTGTAAAGGGATAATGGTTATATTGGAATGAATGAAATGATTCTTTTGGCTATGATTGTATATTTATTAAGTTATGCTTTAGTTTAGTCATGGTTTTTATCAATTTAGCCTTGGGTTCTAACGTAACTTAGGGCATGGCGAGTGTCACATCTCGGGGCACGGGACGTGACAATGTTACCATGAGATAAATTAAAATGGAAAGCTAAATTGATTGAACTTATAATATATAGTATGGCAATCTCAAAGGGGGCGGGGTGGTAGCTGCCTTGCCAACAAATTTAAAATAATATTTCTTCTTTTTAGCATTGATCTCAAATTATTTTTCAAGTGTCAATATATTTTTCTCCTCAAGTGTAATTTTTCTGCTTCTTGTTTTCTAATTCTGCAATCCATTTCATATACCTTAAATGCTATATGTGTGTTCAATAGTTGTATTTATGTAACATGCATGTTTAATTGGATCCCGTGTGATGATATAACAATTAAATAACATCAATTTTAGATTATAAGTAATCTATCCCACGTTTGGTATGTTGTAATGATCCAGAATGTGAAGGTATTTCCACTGGAACAAAAAAAAAACTTTTCAATCCACTGTTTAGCAACCCAAGTTTAAAAAATATGTCTATTCATTTTTTAATATTTGGTAATATTTAAAAATATGCATGGAAATATAATTGACTCCTATTATTTTGGTCTTTTCCAATTAAATTTGAAAAATAATTTTTTTAAATTTTGTTGAGGGAAGGGATTTCTAAGAAAGAGGAGGAATGAGCATTCATGAGAGAAAGACTTTCGTACTTAAAATATCTATACTAAATACAAGAATGGAATAGACAAATTTGAAAGGATTATCCATTCTAAATTATTTCTACAAACCAAATGTAGAGTTCGGTTAATGATTTCAGTAAGCAACAAAAAAAAATGTTGAGATTAGACAATATTCTGTATTATTTATATTTAACATTACTCTTTATACTCTTTAATTTTTAATCTAAAATTTTTAGTTTTGACTTTTTTATGCAAATAACATATTGAACCTTTTTAAGATTTATAGAGGTAAGTTAAAATTGGAACATTTCTTTGTTGAAAACATATGTCAATTACAGCCTCATGTTGTTTAATAGGTGCTTTAAATAAGACGTGCCCATCCTTTCAAAACTAAAGTTTTGCATTCAAAAGTTAATAAGATTAAAGCATAACTCAAGCCTTCATATTTTTATCGTAATGAAATGTTTAGTGCTAACAATTTATGTCAATTTCAGCCCATAAAATTCATTTCGTGTTCTTTTAGCTGTCCGTTTGAATGGCAATTTATTGAGGACTTTTTTTATAATAAAAAAATAACTTTATTTGATTAGATGTTTATTGAGAACTTGTGAATTTTTTTTTTTTTTTGAAAAATGGATACCAATTGAAATGAACTGTAGTAATGCATTCAACCCCATAAACCATATCAAGTATCAACCATCTTAATGAAATTTGTAATGAAACATATCATTGATTAATTTACAGAAAATACCGATTTTATAAGGTAAGTCCCCAAATCTTCTGTATATCACCATTCACCACTATCATCACATTAATCATAACATTGAATTGAACTTAACAAAACATCTATCTAATTCAAATAGTTATTGTGGAAATTTTAAGAATTAACCAATTCTCAAAGCTTGTTAAAAATGACAACACCTCAACTCAAAGATATCAATTCATTTTAACTTCACAAATTTATAACATTTTTTGCAACACATCATCAAACGAACAATAATATTATAAAAAATCCATCTCTACACAACAATTTTCTCAAATTAGCTACAACCTATAACGATTTCATCAAAAGATATATACATTGCTACAATTTATTTTGTCAACATACCAACAAATATAGAATAATTTTGCCAAAGTAAAAGTTTATCCAAGTTATAACGGACGATTTATTACCTCTTTTAATCAATGAAATGCAACAGCTGATCAAGCTTAGAAAGATGTGATAATAATAGTCCAAACTTTTATATGACCTGGAAAAAAAATCATATAATCAGGTTACACAATATCATTTGTGTAACATATATAAAAAAATATCATATAAATACAAACTTCAATAAGTTTTTTTTTTTCTTGCCTTTGCAATAACTAAGAATAACGTTGACGAGAAGAAATTAATACTGAATAATATAACTAGGAATGAAAAATAATAATACAAGAAAGAAGTAACTTGAGAAGTCTGGGAACTAATAAGAATAAGAGAAACCGAAGGGAAAATGGACAAGGAGGGACTCGGGACGAATGACAGATAGAGAAGCCGAAGGTAGAGTTGATGGAAGGGACGAGGACCGTGTCTTCTTTATAGGATATGATTAGAAAAGCATCTTTGAAATGCGGATGAAAAATCAGCCCTTTTCGCTGATTAATCAGCCCAACTTTAATAAAGTCGCAGACACAAACCCCCGTTTTTTTTTGTGGTAACAGCTAGCAGATAAAATGGTTTAATCAGCGTTGAGTCAGTAGCACGTTTTTTAAGCAATCATAATTGTATTTCAAATGTATAACCAAAAAATGTATAACGAAAGTCTATGAAAAATCAGCCTTTTTGACTGATTAATCATTTCAGCTTTAATAAAGTTGCAGTCACAAACCCCTTTTTTTTGGTAACAGCTGGCAGATAAAATTGCTTAATCAGCATTTTGTCTGTAGCACAGTTTTTTTTTCTTTTTTTCAAGCAATCATAATTGTATTACAAATATATAACAAAAGTCTATTTTTAATCTCTCTTTTTTGGGTGTGTACAACCTTCATTTTTTTATTTTTTTGGTATGCACAATCTTTTTTTCTGTTGCACCAGACACAAATCCTTTTTTTTTTTTGGTGAATAATAAATTGCTTATTTGCTGATTTTTTAATATCCAATATCCTTTTTTTTTTCCCTGAATTATCCTTCGCAATGCAAACAACAATTCAGTTTTAAAAAATTGAAAATAATTAAAAAAACAAAAAAGTGATCCAATTTTTTCATTCCAAAAATTGAAAAAAAAAATTGTCACATGGTTCACACACTTAACAATACAACAAAAACAGATAAAGTCAACTATGTAAATTCACACCTTCTCCTTCAAAGGCAAAATCCCTCATTCTGTTCTGAAATCAGGTCCAAATCTCCACCCACAACTCTTTCTCACACAGTAGGACGCTAAAATAAAAAAAAAAAACAAAACAAAACACAAAAATTTAATCCTTCATGTACACATGTCATGGAGAGTTGGAGTGGATAGAGGTGATGATGGGTCGAGAAAACGAGTACGTGGTGCCGGCGGATCCGGGTGGAGGTCGGGTGGGTTGCAGCAAAAAGGTGCCATGTCACGGAGCGGGATTCTCATGGATTCTTCGGGTCAAGACGTAGATAAATATGCGATCATGCATCGGGTGCAACTCACGCAGAAGTAAATATGCCGTCATGCATCGCGTGCACCTTGACGCGCGATATCTCCGCAGTTGTCGATCCTTTTTGGTCTTTCCCGTCTGCTGTTCTTGGGCGTGATCGAGCCCTTGTACGCAATTTAGAGGTTTCTTTTTTCTTTTTTTTGGTAATTTTCTTGTTTTTTATTTATTTATTTTGCAAGGGAATTTGACTTTTGGTTCAGGGCAGTGTTTGACTGTTTGAGATTGGTTTAAAGCTATTTTGTCCTGCATAATTGCCAATTTGATTATCTGGGTTTTGTTTTCTTCATTGGGAATTATAATAAATTTTGGACTTTATTGCCAATTCAGAAGTCTTTCTAGAAGTGAACAAAAGCAAAGAAATACTAGATGTCTGTGCCCACTATGATTTAAAGAATTAAGACCATTTGTTTTAGAATTCTGCCATTCATGCATGGTAGCTTAGAGCGACCAAAGTGGGGGTATAATTGAGAGTAATACATTCCTTTAACAGTTGGGATTTAGAATCTCGTTGTTTATACAGGTTTTGCTTTGAGATTTATCAGATAAAAATGTCACTCCTGTTATTGAGGAACTACGAAAGCGATTGAAAACAATAAATAATAATAAGAAAGATCGGAGAAGAAGGCAAAGATTTGTTTGCCCATTATGGTGTCCAATGTGATAAAGAACATTGTATCCGTTGTGTCTACACTATATTATTCAGTCCACTAAAGAAGAATTGATAATGAACAATTTTATACTACTTTTTTTATGGTCATGCTTTTTTTTTAAAGATAAATCTAATTCACAATTCAACCTAAAAGATAGTTGCTGACGACTTTTGAAGGGAGTCATAGAAATTTATTTAAAAGGCAGACTCATTAGACTCTTTCACCGTGGGACATTGGG
>CM045571.1:3189319-3213170 GCA_024721245.1 Mitragyna speciosa
GATTTTTTGTTTTTTACTTTTCCAATTTTAGCTGTTTCACTGCAAGCGTAATTAGTAAAAGTTATAAAAAAAAAAAATCTCATACAAGAAAACTAGATTTATAGTAATATAAATAGAAATTTAAACTGCTGGATAAAAACAATTTTAACTTATAAATTGGAGATGAGTACATTTTGGTTGAAAATAAAAGATGCTTGTGGTAATACAAATGTAAATTTTATTACTCCTTCACATATAATTATAGATTTTATTAAGATAAGCGGAGCACCTTCAAATGAGACTTTCACACTTGTATTTTGTGGTTTCAAATCTTCATGACTACAGTGCAAAATCTTGTTTTGTTCAAGGTGAATTAAAGGCCAAAAACAAGATATAGTTGATGAAAAATTGAATTTGAAATCGGCATTACAATTTTTCAAGGGAATTATTCTTGTCTATGTGAAAAAATAGCCCACTCACCCATGAAAAAAGAAGAAGAAGAAGAAGAAAAGGGCAAGAACAAGACACTCTTTGGATATCCTAAAGCAAACGAATTTTTTATTAATATCTCTTAATAAATAATGTTATAGTACACGAATACACACTATAAAAGAATGATATAAAAATTATGGTATCAGTTTCCCACATACACATAATTTTTAGAGGTAAAATAAATGCGTCGATAATCAATAATAACAGTATACTATCAGAACTTCTCATTTATAAAAACATCTCAATATATCACACAAGGCGAAAGCATAAACGAGCAAAGAGCTGGTGATCAAAGTGTCAACATAAGCAAAGAGTAAATTTTAGAAATAAATTTTTATTTCTAAACCTCATACTATTACAATTTCAAGAAAAATTTCCACTAATATAGCCCCTTATATAAAATCCTACCCAACAATACTACTTTTTTTTCCAAAAAAAATAAATAAATAAAGGGCCTTCAAATGATAATAACGAAAATAAAAGACCCTGTTCAGCAAACAAATCTTCTCTCTATGCCCTAGCCGAAGATCCCCCACATATAAATACCCACATAAACCTTCACCCTCCATTTCTCACCCTTCTCGGAAAACCCTAGCAGCGGCTGTTCGTCTCTCTCTCGAAACAACCTAGGGTTCCATCTGCAACTTCTCCTTCCAATCACCATGGTAATTCTCCAATTACAAGCGCATTTTCATCTCCATACTCCTTCAATCTGCATAGAAGTTTTAATTTTTGTGTAACAATCGGTAAATTATTGTTTTTTTTTAATTTGTGCAGGCGGATGCGGAGACTGATATTGCGACCGGGCAGCCGAAGAAGAGAACGTTTAAGAAGTTCAGCTTCAGAGGCGTGGATCTCGATGCGCTTTTGGATATGTCCACTGATGAACTTGTTAAGCTCTTCCCTGCTCGCGCTCGCAGAAGGTAGCTTTTTTAATTTGTTTTCAGTTTTTTTCTGTTATTATTATACAGTAAAAGGCTTCATTTTGTAAATTTTTGTTTTTATTCAAGACTTTAGATATGTCATAAACGAATGATCTGTTAAAAATTGAGTTAGTTTAAGTAGTTGTAAGTAAACATTTATGTTTTTCCTCCCATTTTTAGGTCTGGAATTGATTTACCTGTGTGGATAATGCATTATTTATTGTGTAGACACGTATGGTTTTGAATTTTTATTTTCAATATTTATTTTTGTAATTCTGTTGATGCCAGTGTTAGTTTATGCCTGTATAGTGAAATTGTTTTTTTTTAATTTTTTATTAATGCTATGTAGAGGAGATTATTTGATTGCGTCTTGTCAAACCGTTAATTCACCTGAAAGATGATGTTTATATAGGGTTCTGCAGGGTTAAGGATTTCTAAACTATTTTGTTAGATGAAGCATATTTAATTTTCTCTGTGCTATTGTTGTTATTGTCTTGTAAGTGAGTCTGATTATATTTGATTTGATTTGATGGTAGGTTCCAGAGGGGCTTGAAGAGGAAGCCAATGGCTCTGATCAAGAAGCTGCGAAAGGCAGTATGTGTTTTCTGGCTTATGTTGTGGTTTGCTATATATAATTTTTAGATTTTAGATTAGCTCTCTGTGTGTGGTAAAATTTGTGGTTAAGGAAGCAACTGTTTGTGAGTGCTTATAAATGGGTTTGAACTGTAAAAATTATCAAGCATGAATCTCAACCAAAGATAGATATGCTATCAGAAAATTGTACATGAAGCAATCTGCATTCTTTTGGTTTAAGGTCATGTTGTATTGCAATCTATGTTACATGGACTCTCCATTTACCCTAGCCGTACCCGTGTCGACACGACATGACACCGACAAGGGTATGGGATATGTGTCGGACATGGTCAAAAGAAATTGGGTGTGTTGACCATATGTGGCTAAAGCCTAAAAGAGGAAGAGAAAATAAGTAGATGAGATGGATACTTGATAAGATGATATACTTATAAATGCAGATGAAAAGATTTTTTGGGAACAAATAAGGACTTGAGTTTCAATATAATAGTTGGACTCAAGATGTGAAGGTATCAAAATAAAATCTATTACAATTTAATTATTAAATATAATTTGGTATTTTGTTAAGTACCTGAATATTATTATCAAGTTAACCATGATAAGTTTGCAACTAAACTCCTGTATCTAACTTGTATTTCTTTTTTAGTAGTTAAGTTAATCTCTTTATAATTGTGCCCCCTTGTAATATTAATTTAGCCACCCATACTTTAAATATAAACTATTTCGACTAAGCTTATGCTTCTTTTCAACCTAACTGCACATTAAACTGTAGTTTTTGTTTTGTCTATAGAAAAATAGAGTTATATCTTTTGTGGAGTATATTTTTTAAGATTAGTTATCCTAAAAACTAAAAAGTATAAAATACAAAACCGCATTCCCGTACCCATATTCGACTCTTTGGCGGTGTCGCCGTATCCTAATTTTAGGAAATTAACAAGTCAGACACTTGGATACGCACCCGTACCCGATTCTCATATCAGAGTCCATGTAACTTAGATTGCAATATGGTAAAATTGGTTAAGAAGCTGAAACTGATTCTGTTTTTAAAATATTTAGAATTTTGCATTCTTATAGAAAGGCTTATTTGAGGGGATTGCTCTATGGGATCCTAGTACAATTGTGAGGGGAATGGTAAGGGTGATGGTGGGTTAACAACTTGTTTGCTTTTGAATTGTAGATAAAAAAATTTATGGTTGATCAACTCAGTAGTATGATAATAGTGGTTCATGCCTGTGCTTAGAAAATTTTCGTTTTGAGTTTTGTAGACTATTTGATGCTATGGCTGTGTATCTGCATCTTCAAGCTATAGAATTTTTTTTTTTTTTCTAGTTTGTAACTTTGAGTTGTACGAAGCATATTTTGGACGTATAATACACAGTGGTGCAAAATAGATGGGATTATTGGTCACGTATCAAACTTTTATCAATGCTTCTTCTGTGCGTATGAAATGTACAACTAATTTACTCTTGTCAAGCTCCATTTGGAGCATAACTTCTATTCTGTTTTTAACATTTTTGCATGTACTTTCTTCACCCAAGTGGTCTTTTGATGTAGTGATTGTCTGTTATATGTTTGAGGGTAGTGTTCTAACTGGCTAAATCCTCTTAATTTTCACTCAGAAACGTGAGGCTCCACCTGGCGAGAAGCCAAATCTTGTGAAGACACATCTGCGGAACATGATTATAGTACCTGAGATGATTGGGAGCGTGATTGGTGTTTACAATGGAAAATCATTCAACACCATTGAAGTCAAGCCAGAAATGATTGGCCACTATCTAGCTGAGTTTTCAATATCGTACAAGCCTGTCAAGCATGGTAGGCCAGGTATTGGTGCTACCCATTCTTCAAGGTTCATTCCTCTGAAATGAGCGGTTCTGTTACCAACCTGGAGATGGCATATCAAGATTTTGTTCTTGATATTCCTAAGCTGTGCTTTAGCAGCCGTGTTTTGCTATGATATTTTTAGATTTTATTATGGATGTTTACATTGTTGTACTTGAAAGCATCTTAAAGACTAATAATAGTACAAGTTTTTTATAGATATTTTTTGTTAAGATAGATTTGCTTCCAGTGCCTCGCCTTTATTATTTCCCCCCGGAAGAATTTGGGATTCACGATTATAGGCTTTTCTTTTCAGGATCAGACTGATGAATTGTGTGCATTTTGCCTTGGTCCCTCTGTGGGAAGGCATTGTGATATTACTTTCCTTTGCAGAAATTGATCATGCTGACTAGCATTTGTCATCTAAAGCGTGAAGGAATTTATTGGTCCATGATTTCTACGAGTGCAGATTGAAGCTGCTAGGGCGCTAGTTGAATATTTTGTGCTTACGATCTGGAATGAGACCTATTTGATGGCAACTAACTGTTGTGTTTGATGTAGTACTGTTTATGATTATGGACAGGACTGTCAATGGGGCTGAGCCGGCCCAAGTTCGGCCCGAAAGAAAAGCTCACGAGCTTGATCTTAATTGGGCTGAGCTGAGCTTGGACTTAAATATTAAGTCCGAATTAAATGTGAGCTGAGCTTTGGCCTTACTGGACTCAAGCCTGATTAAGATCCGGCCCATTTAAGGTATAATTTATATAATATATATAAAATAATATGTGTAAGTTATAGTGAAACACTAGTGAAAAAAGAAATATTCATAAGAAAAATGCACATAATCTAGGTGTGCGCAAATTAAAAGAAAAATTTATAAGAAAAAATATTGATTAGTTATTCAAAGTGTTTTACTAGGTTGCACAATATGTGTGCTTTTTTTTTTTTTTAAGTTTTTAAACCAAAAAAAAAGTTGTTGAAGGTTGTTGGAGGTTTTCATTAATTAGTTTTTTAGTGGAAGGCTAAATAAGAAAAAACAAAAAATAACCAACAATGTTTACAATGTAAACTTACTATTACTTTGTATATAGCAAGATAAGATATCATAAACTAAAATATTAATAATTTATATATATTTTTCTAACAATTCATAGTTATTAAATATTATATTATATATAATATAAACCCCAAGCTCACAAAAATAATGAACTGAGTTTTGAACTTTTTATTTTGAGCCCGAACTTAAAAGTTCGAAACCCAAAAGCACTACTTACTTTGTGAACCGAGTTTGGACTTGCCAAAGCCTGACTCACAAAGCCTAATTGACAGCCCTAATTATGGACAACTTGTTCTTGGTTACCTCTCTGCATGTTGTTCCCCCGAAGGTTGTGGAAAATGGATCCCACTGAACCCTGAATAACTCTTGGGGGATTGAAACAGGTTGTGGCATTAAACAGTGAAGGAATTATTTGATATCGAAACAGATCGTGTGGGCCAAGTACATGCGAGTAGTTTAAGCTTGGGGTAAGAAGTGGAAACCAGCACTTTTGGGATTGGAAAAACATATTGTGTGGTTACTGGTTAAGGAGTCGATGTGAATAAGAAAAGCCTTTTTTGTTTTTTTCATCAACAACTCATAAATCCACTATGGGTGTGTTTGGTTCCGTAGAATTGGGACCATGGAATTGGAATTGGAGGCCCCAATTCCAATTCAGTTGTTTGGACAGTAAGTTTGTTTGCGGAAATGAAATTGAATTGCAATTCTTCACAATCCAATTCCATGGTTCCAATTCTTCCCTATGAGAATATAAAATTATGCATGTTATGATTGGCCTCATCTTAAAAGTTCAAAAAAAAAAAAAAAAAAAAAACAAAGAACCTATGAACATGCGACTGCGTCTGGTTTTAGTACATATTAATCTTTTACGGGGATAAAGCCCTGAAAAATTCATTCGAGAAACAAAGCATAGATGCTTTCTTTTGGTACTCCTTTTACTTCTGGGAAACGTAATTGATCAATATCTATTAAGAAATCTTGGTTGCATTTAGATGATTGTTTTTTGGGATGTTTTTTAAAAATATGGATAATTATTTTGGGGAGTGTTTTTTTTTTAAATAATTACTGCAGCAATTTTAAAGATTCTTCTTAATAAATATATACATGTGAGATAAAAAATTAATGAAAAAAATATTAAAATTTTTAAAAACATATTTTTAAACAATACTAGCAAACAAATTTTTTTTATGAAAGACACTAACAAACAAACAAAGCCATTAGTTCTTTAAAATCATACCTATTGTCCTACACACTGGATACGATGGAGATTATTTCTTGGCAACTTCCATTGAAATCAAAAGAATTACTACTAAAGAAAAAAAAGAATAGGAATGTTAAATGACTCGTCCGACTTCCAAGCTCTTTCGTTGTGAAGAAAATTTACAAGATTCATGCTTTGGTCATGACTGACGTTGAGTGACTTGCATATTTCTTGAAGTATTCTATGGACCACCATAGCTCCATGCAGCAGTTGTGTGTATAATTTCTCCGATCAGAAGGGACATCGAAATTTCCTCTCAACTTCGAACAAGGTCTTGTGCACTGCCTTTTCTACTTCTGATGCTCTCATCTGTCAAATCATTCGAGAGAAATCCCAGATTAG
Source organism: Mitragyna speciosa (assembly GCA_024721245.1). NCBI lineage: Eukaryota > Viridiplantae > Streptophyta > Magnoliopsida > Gentianales > Rubiaceae > Mitragyna > Mitragyna speciosa. Next base: position 3,195,786 of record CM045571.1, read on the forward strand.
TAAATGGTCATATTATCATGTGCATATATGCGAGCAGCACTAAAAATTTCCACGTGTAAACAAAATCTGAAACTTTACAAGTTTCACGTTATTTTTAATCAACATATGGATATGTATGTCGTCACATAAGAATTGAAAGTTATCTACTAACTTGACCAACCATACATAATCCAATGTCTTTCAGTTAATTTGAAGCTTCCTTTTAGCTACTTATTGACGTTGGTAAGTTGCCAACTTGTAATATGATTAGTAGTTAATGATGTGGTTGAAGTAGTCTGAGTTACACATTTTCCTGTTATTGGACATCTTGGACTCTCATGTATAATTTGTTCATTGTATAGGAGGGATGACAATTATCGCCTACCAAACATGAATATACAAATGAATTGCTTAGAAACAAAATAATCACTAATGTTGCTTCTTATTAATATGTATTGCTTATGAAATCATGACTTCCATTGACTAATTAAATTCAAATTCCTTCCTCTAAAATATAAGAAAAGCTACAATATTCTTTAATTTCTTCAAACGGTTATGCACATTTATTTTCTATTATTAGCAAGTTCGCCAAAAGTTTCTCATCATTTCCTTTATATCTTTACTAAGATAAGATTAACCATGTGTTGAGAGATTGAAACAAATTGAAAACAGTGATCATCTAACTTTTCTAGGTTAGCTAGGTACAATGCATTAAATTTATGGATGCCTATTATTCTGGATTATGTCCAACTTTTGACAGGTGGAGTAAATAAACCTTTATCTTTAAATAAATGTGCAAATTCTAGTACTTGCACTTCCTACAAAATGTCCAAGTAGTAATATTATTGCCTAATAGAACAAACAGTAAAGCACAGGAAGGAAGAATTTATCCCACATTGGCTTCAATCTGTAATACAGCAGAAAATTCCTGAGATGAAAAATTGGATTGTATGGCTTTGGTTTTACTCCCAGCGTCTTTCAAGCATTTAAGAACCTCCAACATTGAAGCAATCCCAGATGAAGGATGAGCCACCCTCAGTTTTATTGTAGCTTCTTCCAGCATTTCCTCATCATCATGATTTGCAGCAGCTAAAGCTAACTCAAGCTCAATATTCCTCCTTTTCAGTTCCTCCTTGTACATTTGCAATTCTTGAATTTTCTGAGCTGCCGTTTGCACTATAGAATTCTTATCACCCTGTAAACAAAAACGCCCCAAAATCCTCAGCCACATAAGGCATTACACAAAGTTAAAAATTGCACAGAGTACAGACAGTAAGAAAGAAAAAAGAATGTACAAAATACAACTCCCATGCCAGGTAAGGTGACATCTTTGGTTCAGTTCTCAAGCCCCCAATTTCTTCTTTTCCGAGTCTCCTTCAACTGAAAAAAGAAAAATGAAAAATGTAGAAGTGCTAACCTTGGTTCCAGGAGGCAACATCTTATGCAACTCCTCAAAACTTTCCTTCTGCTTCACTCTTCTCATCCTCTCACTGATCATGTGCTTATGATTCCTCTCTCTTTCGGCTTCCACCGGTCCGATCATACTTGGTTTCCAACTCTTCTTCAAGAAATCTATCATTCTCTTGTTCACATTTCGATCATTCACTCCACTATTTCCCCAGCTTTTTGATCGAAATCCCACAAGGGGTTGGCTTGAAAACTTCACAAAAGCACTTTCACGTTGATTAACTGGAAGTGGAAGAGCCTCATCAAACCATAGAAACTCATCACCTGGAGAGTAGTACTGGAACAAGTATTCTTCCATAGCCCTGCTAGCCCCTCTCTCTCTCTCTCTCTCTCTCTCTCTGGTTCTGAGATGCCCCTGGAAACTTCAAATTATGGTTTATATATATAACGGTAACTATAACTGTCCTGAGCCGCAGAAATTCCTTAAAATACTCGTGGATTGCACATTTAACATGTGGTCAAATGATTCGTCTTAGTCAAGAATGCTAAAGTCCATATGTTACTCGGGAGACGAGTTCGATTTTTTTTATGGAAATTATTGTGTGGAAAATGTAATCAGCTTAAATCAGTCAATAGTTTTGTGGATAATTTACTCGTCCTACTCGTTATACAACGCGCCTAAAAATTACTCGTCGTGCTCGCCAGTAGCAGGTAGTCACTAGTTTTATTGGAGGGACCAATATGAGGAATTATTGGACCAATGTATTTGTCCAAAGTTTCTCTTTCCTTGAACTTGTGGATTGAAAACATGTAGTCTAATATTTAACAAAAAATTTAACCAGGTGCAATTAATTCACCGTATATTTTATGTATTCTTTAATTTGTGACTCGTAAAGTATGATGTGAATTAGAATCAAAGTACATAATTCTAATAAGCGATCAACTTAATTAATTTATAATGTCAAACTTATTTTTTTAATTCTGAACTGTTATATGTTTTTTTTTTTTTGAAAGAAAGTGTTATATGTTTATTTGTCTAAACACTTTATCTTTTAATATGTGTGCATTTACTATGATCATGAATTGTATTGTTCTTACATGTACTTCTTTTTTTAAAATTCTATCCTGCACTAAAATCAAAAGTGATTTGTTCACAGCATGTGATAAAATTTGGTGTTTTCCCCAGCTTGGAATGGAAACCTAGTGCACAACGAAGACTCGGGTGTCATTTTTCCACAAAAGGAAAACGGAGAAGGAAAGAGGGAAGGAAACTTTTTTGCAGTCAAGCGACGCCATTCAACCTGAAATTATAGAAGTCTAATATGGTCATAATTGGATGTGTATCTATCATTTTTTTTTCTTAATTATTTCCACCAAAACCATTTAGTCAAATAAACCCAATGCCTACGTGGTTTAATCTTGAACCCACATAATTGAACTTCACATGGTAGAATTTTACTCTTGACCGCACCCAAAGTTGAAATATTAGCTTTAGGATTAGCATGCTTGGTTTGAGTAATTAAGTTTTCATCCATTTTTTGTCAAATAGAAATAAACTCATCAGTTTCTCATCTTTTTAAGACTATGAAATTGCCTAACATTACACTATGATTAATAAGTTTTATGTCCATTTGTGCAATGAAGTAACCAAAATACTCTTGATAACTATTTGCTAATTCAATGAGCTTCAACATATACTTTACCTTAGCTCACTGCTTTAACATATATTTAGTAAGCATAAAAAACTATTATATTTAGTGCAAAACAATGTTGGTGCTCTAAAGTGATTATTAGAGATTATTAATCGTAGAACATTAATTTTAATACAATTTTGGTTAATCATAACTTTTCATGGTGCCGAAATATAGCTACATATTGAAGCAATACACATACTTTAGCTAAGGCGTCATTTTCAGTTCTCAAAGTCTCGTGCAGCTCTACAATTTTTAGGCCCTTTACAAATACCTCTTGACAATGGCCAATGAAACATTTGGGTCGAACCACTAAGAGAAAGTCAGGAACTTCATTACATGGGCAAAGGAGTGGGTCTTCTAGGTTTGGACCTGCAACACAATGATAACAGTGTCTAACCTGAAGTCTAGCATGTCTCTATACAGAGGGCTCCAAACATAAAAAGGGCAGTCTTACATTGATGATATTCTATGAAATTTATGATTCTTGAAGATAATGTTGCCTATTTTGCACACTAGCTCCTTTTAATCTATCAAATGTTTCTGTGCAATATAGGGTTATGAACACATGAAAACATCATCTCCGTTTAATTAAGATTGTGATTCCCACAAATCAGTGATTGCTGATCTCAGTTTCCTTTCTTCATGGTGAGGCAGGTCCTTCCAGTTTATATGTTTGCCTGCGGCTGCTTCCTGTTACTTTGTATTCTTGCACCTTCATCCCTCTATTCCATTGGGCGGACAATGACACTGTTGAATGCTGAGTTTTATGACTACATATTCTGTTTCTGAAACGTCTCCAGCATTTTACGTAATATTTTCCAAATGGCAATTATTGATGGAGTCATTACTTCCATTTAAAAGATCATTGTCATTGCCACAAGTCTCAAGGTATGCATCTTCTTCTTCCTCCTGTAAATTGACAAATTTAAAGAACTCAGAAATGAGAAAAATATGACATCCGTTGCCAAAGCTGGAAGGAACTTTGTCAAAGCTTGGTGTGACTTTGTAAAGAAGAGCACACAACCATCTGACGTGCAAATTCTAGCATGGTGAGTAACCAACCTCACTCTCCTCATCTTCAGTAGGATAAGCAGAATCTAATCTATCATACAGCTCCTCGTCTCCTTGGTCCTTCACATTTTCCATTTGCTCCTATAATTGTACAACAGAAAGATCAGGCCCGAAGTTGCAAACTGGAACTGAAGCTGATAAATATCAAAGAAAAATAGGAAAAAAGAAATCCAGCATAAACTGAAAAACAATAAAGGACTTAGAAGCCATACAATTTCAGATCTTATCTGCTCAATTCTCGTTTGCAGTGTGGAAATATGATTCAGGAGAGCCTGTTCATTACAAAATGCTTACAAAGTCAAGAGCTTTCATAGGAAAAAACGTGGCAAACATGCATAATAAGTTTAACAACGCTGAAATAGGAGCAAATTGTCAGAAGCATCAGCCTAAAAGAATTTCATCAAGACCAAATGTAGTACCGGAGATTGGCAAATATTTTGCTTGGCAAAGGTATCTGGTACTAGTATCTCTCCCTATGAAAGACCAAACAAAGATATAAATGGTGCTTGTTGCAAAATATTACGGGATGTAAAGTTTGAATTAGTTTCAAGGGCCAGCAAATAGTATCTCGTCATAGGTCGGTTAACGGGAAAATCTTCTTGATTTCCCTTGTTCCTCCCTTTCTTTGAGGAACCTATCTTTAAAAGAAGTTTTGAATGGTGATTTGTAAGAGATCACCAACTCCCTTCTATACTATTCTTGACTCAAAATATTCCTCATTTTATTGAATTTGATCCCCCCTTTATATAGGCAAGGATTGCAAGTACAAAGAGTGAGCATCCTATTTCAAGAGCACTAGCTAACAATGATAATGCTAATCCTGGATAAGAAGTTTAATGTTCCTAAATGACAAGGATAAGAAATAATAAAGATAAGTAGTGATAATACTACTTCCTAAATGATAATAACAAATAAAATTTAAAAAAAAAAAGGAATTCTAAAAGATAAGATTGCATGACTGGCTCCCACTAATGTTGTTGTTTACAGCTGTACTTCTTCCCAATAAAAGCATCCACAACAATTAGCTAACATATTTCTGTGGCACATAACTGTAAGTTGAAGCGTACTGTTTCAATCAATACTTTTAAAGAACTAGACACCAAAAATTAACAAGGTACCTGGCGCCTTTGAAGCTCTTTAGAACGAGCCAATGCCTTCCTTTTTGTCAAGAGATTTTTTGGCCTCAGTGTAGAAGGCCTCTTATAGTCCTTACCCCGAAAAACTATTATAGCGTAGCCCTTGGAAACTTTGTCAACAGAAACCAACACACCACCACTCTCAGCTTCAAGCGATAACGCAATAGCTTTGACTTCTTCAATGTTTTTAGCTTTTACAATGATCTTGATCAATTCGCGGTATTTCCAGTGCAAGTGCATATTCTCTACCGTACCATCAAAAACTCCACGTCTACCTGACAAAGGAGCATTTGATAACACTCTGGATGAGAAGCGACCCTCTCTATATAGACAGTGATGTGTACATTTTGACAATCAAGAATAATAGATATTCTGCACACGGTTCTTACCTAGCAGGAGGAAGGCTTTCATCCTTAAACCAAGCTTTCTAAACATAAACCTCTCCTCATCAGTAATGCTCTGTGGGTCTGCTGTCTGTTCTGCCGGATTTAAGGACTCCTCCACCTTTGATAATGCTAGTTCTGCTTTTGTTATCTTTCTTTCAGCCTGTAAGAGAACCAAAGAAGCTTAACTAACAACTAAACAGAGAGAATATCTTATTTGATTCTTGGCATCCTAAAGAGAAGTAAAAAGACCGTTGAATAGAAATTCATCGACTCATGAACTTACAAAATCAAGCTTCTTTTCAAGCTTTCTGACAAGGTTGGCATGCCTTAAATTTTCTGCTTCTCTCATTACTTTTTCCTTGTGATAATCATCCAATTTCTTCCCCCATCTAGCATCAGCATCTAATGTTTCTCCAAGGGTACCAGCATGCCCAGATTCATCACTGATTAACTTACTCGGTATAACCAAAGCTGATGCCCTTAACCGTGCTTGCTCTTCTTCATCTTGCAATGTCTTTGCCAGTCTCTCTTTTTCCAGCAATGCTTCAGCAACATCTGTTGACAAAAAATTTTTCCCTCTATAGAACACCAAGAAGTCCTTGTTTCTAGAGAGCAGAACTCCCCCCGTCAATTTCTGCACAGAAACACGTTCCCCTATAAAACATAATCATGCTATTATGTGTGCATGCATTCTGGTTGATATTGGAAAAAATGAATAATTCCAAAACACATTTGGGGTTTGGGGGCCTTCTTAGTTCTCAGATTAGCTCTAAGATGTGAGAACATCAATTTTAAATTTCTTAAAGATCTTTGGTGCTGATTAGTAACAACTTGAGATTATTCACATAGGATGTCACAAAATGTGTTTTTCTTTTTAGGGGTAATACAGCTTCAATTTTTTCTTTTCTAATTCTCATGAATTTTCATTTGCTGTAGTATGAGCAATCACCATAACTAAACATTCCAGAACCCCTGAACTGGATAAAACAGTATCTATGTAGATCTAAACTAAAATCGTATAGGCAATTTGCAGAGTTGAATTTGAAGTTACCTCTATAAGTGAATGTGGGAACCTTATCCGCAAGACCAGTTATAAATCCAGATATAGGTACTACATATTTTCACTAACACATCAGAATTTAGTTCTGAGATGAAAATTTAAGCTAGTTATTACAATTAAATTACAAAAAGATATTAAAAGCGTTTCCAGTCTAGATAAATGCCAACTGCTCTCAATATCAGCTTCTGTGTAGCAATATCTGCTAAACTGCAATCTCTTTTTCCCTTTTCTTCCTTTAACTAGACAGATTGCAATCAAGCAGCGGAAAATTGAATCTCACTAAAGGATGTGTCACCTAGCAAACGACATACCTTAAAATTTGATACTCATGAATATGGAAGTCTAATCCAGCCATGAATTTTATAGATGACAAGCTTAGGCTACAACTTGTATCATGTAGATCCTCCGTTTCTAGCCCTTACGGGAGAATCAAACTAAATTTGGTACCTCCACTTATTCAAGTATCCTTGTCTTGTTTTTCTCAACGATCATAAACATCAAATGTCGAGCAGTGGCATAACATGTTGATTTCTGTAGAAGGCTCTCAATTGGTACAAAATTTTAATGATTGGTATCAGAGAGAACTAATTTAATCTGATTGTTATCCAAAATATTTAGAACATATTTATATAAATGCAGGATAAAGTGAACTTAAATTCCAATCCCTGAATTGCTGCTTATCATTTTCTTTGGCAAATGAGCAATGGGCCTGGGAATCAGGCATTTTTCCATTGTGTTGTTGCTTAAGATACTCATCTATTATTGTGAATATCCTTCATATTTGCTGCTTAAACCAATATTTTTTGTCCTGGCTTATGTTTTCATTCTGCTGTTTATTCTACATAGATCACCAGTGGAATACTAGATATCATGAAAAGGTTTAATTTGACTACTCAACTGGCAGCTGAAAACACAAACTGTCATAATAAATTATCCAAAATGGCACAGAACGAATTTCACAAGAACATTTAATTGCCTTCTCGTTTAAGTCAATCAATAATTTGCAAGGAGGAATCACAAAGTATTTCGTCAAGTGAAATGAGTATGAACTAATAAGATTTAACCTACAAATTGACAGAAGATGAAAGCTTTATGACCTAAATTTTTAAGATGTTATGATTGGAAAGTCACATTAAGAATTAATATGCTGAAAATGAACTTTTTTGTACTATTGACGAAATAATTGTTTTGATTATTTCTTTTCTTGTGAATAAGTTCCCTGTCACAGAAACTTTCAACCTAGATAGTGCTGGAACCATGTAAAATTTTTACTTAAGATGTACAGTTCACCAACCTTAAAATTGAGTCACATTAAGAATTAATACACTGAAAATGTACTTAATTCACTATTTGACATTAATTTTTTTTTATTATTTTCTTCCTTCTTAAATAGCTTCTCCATCATAGACCACATAAATTCATTACTCATTAATCAAAAGAAAAACATATTAAACCTTTCTTTTATGCCTCATGTTCAATTAGCACTTTGAGGTCCACCAAATTAGCAGATCAAGTAGAAGGCATATTTAAGTAAGATCAATTGTCTTGGCCACATCCGACCAGAACCTTTCAGTTTTCTTTCTTTTGCTTTCCTTTTTGTGAATTTCATTCTTTTTCAGTAGGCATCAAGTTCTTACCTTGATATCTTCAGCCATTCGTTCACTTGTAGTCAGCTGGACACCACGTTTCAGAGCAATTTTTGCAATGGAACTTCTTTCCCAGAGCTTAATTATGGCTACAGCTAGACCTTGGTGTTGCCTGCTTCTGCCTTGAGATGCAAACATATTATGTCAAGAAGTCATCTTGATGGTCGAATTTTCTAATATAAGAACGGTGGTTACCTAGTGCAAAATGCGGGGGTAGAGTTCTGGCGAGCTTGCGTAAAGCTGTTTCCTCCTTTATTCCAAGAGTAGATCGGACCCCATAAGGAAGTAATCTAAAAGGAGGTTGGTAACCAGGAACGACACCAGGGAGCAAATCTGCATCCACAGGTAATGGACCATCTCCTGGCCAATCTGTGTACCTTGGGCCAAGGCCGCCTAACAATTTTTCTGACTCATCTTCATACTTGAATTCTGGTAATGATTCAATATCTCGATTCTCCTCACTAGTACTTGCAAATTCTGATTCATATGTATGCACATTGGGATTGTTGCTACTACTGATTGAAGCAACTAACGAGGATTCTTGTGTAACGTCATTTATCCTTTTTTTGAGCCGTTCAGAAGGAGCTTCATACCCGACACCTCTGTAAAGAGAAACGGAAGTGCCAGATCTACAGATCACCAATCCACCAGTTTTTCTCTGGACAACCAAAACACAAAATACCACATGAGGGTGAGAGCAATTAATTTCTGAGATTTATGTACAGACAAAGTTTGTTTTTAGCTTCGCATGTCACACAGAACAGATTTTTAATAAAGCTACAGAATTTAAATGTGCCCTTGATTGCCAAATGTTGGACCAAGGAACAAGAATATGGAAGTCTCAAACACGTTAAGCTCAAATAAGTTATATATTTAACTTTTAAAGAAAGTAGCATCTGTGACAAACCATTTCCTAGAAAAATAAAAGATGTTACTTAGAGAGCAGCACAGGGTTGTAATTGCTCTGTTATTCTTGAATCATCTGTATGATATCTGATTTATTTTTATAGATTGCCCTATTTACATCACCATGGGACGTTAATGTACATAAGATATAGCGTTAATGATTTTTTGTTATCTGGTAAGTTATTGATGATGATTCCCAAAGAACATATCAACTGTATATACATGGTACACTACATAATAAAAAGGTACCATGAAAAACTGACCTCCAAAATTTCATGCATTCGCTTCATATTAAGTGCAGGAGCCCCCTCAATTTTCAACCTGACAACCTCGGATGCCTTCCATTTTTCATGAATCTTATCGACAACTTCTTGTGTAACGCCAGCACCACCAACCCTCATCTTATTCTTTATTCGAAGAGCCATGTTCCTCAGCCTTCGAAGCTCTGATTCAGGAAGAGTCAGTTCAGCTAAAGAAGTCCTACTCTTCTGCCTCACAGAATTCCTCTCCTCCCCCTTCAGCTCAGCCTTCTCCCATGGAAACCTTACCGTTCCATCACTTGCAATCACATTCTGATACCCAAATGGTGATTTCTCCGAAAATTCACCTCTTGCATTAGGCAAGATTCCTTCTTCTACATAAAATATATCCTCAATACAACCGTTCTCAATCACACTCTTCTCCTCTTTCTTTTCAGTAACATCATCCACATACCCAAATTTCTTCAACTTCTCAACAATTCTCTCCATTGTACTACCACCACCACCACTTTCTTCACAATCAGCACTTGAAACCTCGCCACTGTTTCTGTAATTCAACACTACCTGAGGCCTTTTTAGCCTATACTGCTTGTGGGTCTCATTCCATTTATCCAACCAAGAATTTCTAGCCAAACTCGTCCCACCAGCACTGAACCTAGTATGGACTACTTCACTAGCAAAATCCCATCTTTTAGTCTTTGTTTTAGCATCAAAATTCAATCTTTTTTGCGGGTTTCGTTGTGGGATTGAGCCTGAGTTCATAATAGTATTATTGGCAACATAGCCAGTTTGCTTCTTTAATTGAATTGAGGAACCATACCTGAGGAATTGCGGGAGTGTTGTAAGATGAAGTTTGGTCACTGAGCTCTGAAATGAGTCCATGAAAGGAGTACTTCTTGTGTAGAACTGGTGGCTGGGCACTAAGGCCAATGTTATCAACAATCAACATAAACAAACATCTACCAAAACCAGTGTATATATAATATGAGGGAGGGAGACCGGAAGGCAGCAGGGAGATGGTAAGTGTTTAAAAAATATATTGGAACTTGAAGATTTCGGTTTAGTTATATAGTGAGGAATTTTCAGTTGTAGTAATTTCAGAAAATTTGGTTTAAAAAAAAGGGACTCGTGTGAGGATGACAAATTCTATTGGAGCTTTGGTAATTTACTTGTTTGGTTTTTTTTTTTTTTTAATCAATAAGTATGCATAAAGTAGTTTGAGAATTGGTAATATCACGATTCCACTTCTATGAATTGAACTAGAGTAATAATATACTTTTATTCTAACGAACTCAGATAGTTTTATTGTTTATTAATTATTATCAAAATTTTCAGTAAAAAAATAATTATCAAAATTTAAACTTCCACGCCTTTTGATAGGCAAGCCACGCTTTTTTGGCGTTCTTCGCTTCTGTATTCTCCCGTTTTCTATCCAAACATCTAACGCCTTTAAACCAAATATCACTGACCAGCACAAGTGAGGGACCCGCGTCTCTATGCAATCTGGCAAGACCATGGTGTTTAAAACTTGTCTTGTCTATTGCTTGAGCCCTTTCTTTCGCCGTGAAGGATTGTTGGAGAAATCTTCAATCCCAGCTCAATAATCTTGCTCTTTCAGGTAAAAAGTTTCAACCTTTTTGTTATTCTTTTTTGTTTTTGTGTTTTTTTCCCTTGTATACATGAGTTAATCTGTATCATGCAAAATTTTTCTTTTTTTTTTTGTGATTTTAAATTCAGGGCTCTCATTCTTTTCTAATCCTTTTTTTTTTATAAGAATTTTTCTTTTTTCTAATCCTTTGGTAATTCTGAATTGTGGATTAGCTACATGTAAGCATTTTCTTTCTTGGTTTATATAATCTGATAATGCAAGAAAGATATCTTTTTTGGCCTCCTTAAGTATGCTTAGTTGTTTCAGATAAGGAAGCAATAATAATAAAACTTAGTTATTTCAGGGGAAATTATCCTTCTTGATTTGTTAGTTGTTTGTATTTGGTTAATTTAATGTTACGTTTTTTTCAATTAGTGTTCTGCCAGATAGGTCTCTGCAGGATTTCCATGAGAACAAGTAGATTTATGGAACTAAACGAGCAATTAATGTTATGTTATTTGGTTGGAAATAATTCGACTATTGAACATTTCGAGGTTTAAGTACTTGGTTACTAAAGGACATTTCAACATTGTCAATGGAAGAGGAGTTGAGATTTTTTTCCCCAAACTAGAAATAGACGTTTTTGTCATCTTGCACTATTATTCTTTCGTTGCTTTTGGCATCTTATTTGGCCTTAGTTTTGAACTTTTGAACAAGGGATTCACTCTGCATTTAGCATGGACACGAACTTCTTAACTAAATGGGGTGATTTAGAGCCTTCCCTCCTAAGGATTGCTTTCTAACCATTATGTTTTGAACTTCTTATTAAGCTTCAGTAGGATTGGAGGTTGTCATTACTGAAATCTAGTGAGTCTATCCCTAGTTTTGGGCCTGATTTCTTAATTGTTCAGAGAACCATGATTTTACCTCCAGTGGTGATTGACATTTTGAATGATGTAATTCTTGATATTCTACATTTATAGACAGAAACTAGCAGATAAGATTGCAGTAGTTATTTTGTACCTAAAGATGATATACTGGCAAAAAAACTAACAAGCTTGTCATCTGATTTCAACCTATAGTCAAAATTGCTTTTGCTACTTAATTACGTGCATCATGCCATACTACACTCAACATTTTTCCGGATAACAGTGCTATTTTGGGTCCTCCAACCAAATATAGAAATAATTTTTTTGTTTGGCAACTTTTGTAAGATTTTTTGCTTTCCATGCTGGTTAGATTCTTCTAGAAATTAATGAATTTGTTTGAAGTATATCTGATAAGTTAAGGTCATATTCTTGATTAGTCAAGCAAAAAGTTACAAAGGAAAATTCAGAAGCCATTGAAGTGTTTCACGGAAAAGAAACTGTCGTGGTGGCATGTTACAGCAAATGACTCAGATGTCAGAGAATGAATTCAATAGGAAATGAGTCTATTAGAGACCTAAACTATGGTTGAAATGAAAATGAAGGATTGCTAACTTTCCCTTTGATTCCTGCTCAAATTTAAGGAATGGTAGTTGTTATATGGTGCTGTAAGAGTTTAAATTGGTTTGCCTTGTTGACTAAATGAAGGGAAAGAAGAAGTATCACACAATTAAAATTTTAAAAATCTGGCTGTTAATAGAATGGGGAGAGGGGAATGCCATAGATATGGCCTTGTGCAATGATTCTATCCTGCAAAACTTGTGAGATTTGTGGAATTAAGGATTTAAAGGACTAAAGGATTGTTCTTTCACATTCTACATTTATATTTCTCTAATGGCAAACAGCTTGGATGATCTTTTTGTAGTATAATATTAGTTGAGATTACAGTTTGATTCATTGTCAACAAAAAATTGAAGTTCTCTTTCTTCCTTCCATATCTGGATTAAACAAGGCTGTTTTTACTGTCTTTTCCTTGTATGTGACAATGATGTTGATCCTTCTTCTATGAACCTCTTTCATGGAAATTGTCTAGGTTTTGTTATTCTTGCTATGTTTACTACTGCTCACTGAAAATATAAAATCTATACACAAATCTGCAAATTCTCTCTCTCACTGAAAAGTTGAAGCTCTCTCTTCCTTCCATATCTAGGACAAAAATTGCTGTCTTTACTGTCTTTTCCTTGTATGAGACATTGCGGTTGATCTTTCTTCCATGAACCTCTTTCATGGAAATCGTCTAGGTTTAATTATTCTTGCTATGTTTGCCACTGCTTACCAGGATATCAAATCTATACTCAAATCTGCAATCTCTCTCTCTCTCTCTCTCTCTCTCTCTCTCTCTCTCTCTCTCTCTCTGTGTGAGAGTACATAATCTTTCTATTTCTTTCATCATAAGCTATAAATATATCATTTTCTGTTTTTGGTTCTGTATGGTCCTTTATCTTTTGAATAATGAACGTGGATCAAATTTTCTATGTTTTCTTATTCTTCACGGTTTCTTATTTTGGGTATAGAGTGAAAGGCAGGAAGATATCTAGGTGATGTTTTAGCCATTCCTACATTATTATTTATTTTTGTGAGATAAATTTTTGCAATTCTAGAATAGTATATTGGTGGTGTCCTTTTCTGTAGTTCTTTCTAGTGATATCTACTCATGTAAATGCTAATCTTGGTTTAGACGAAATGAAATGATATCTATGCAGAATAGCTAACGAATCATCTGTTCTTTGGGAATTTTATCATGTAAATCACTCAACTCTAGCTTTCATAAGAGATTATGATAACCACATGATCTTTTATCTTGTTTTACCTCAATATATAGGATAGGCATTTCTTAAACTTTAATATGTAGGAATTTTGCTCAAGCTCCATTTCATTGGTTATAAAAAAAAAGATGAGCTTAGGGAGTAGTTTATTTTTTGCTGATGCAAGGTTGAAAACATGCTTTGTTAACTTTTAGAATCCATTTTCAGCTGGAGGAAGCGCTTAGAGAAAGGGAATGTCCGGCCATCTGCACTAACTGGGGGTGTACTCCTAATATTTTCGACTGAGTCTAAGTAGGAGACTTTTACTGTTTTATTATTTTTTTAATTTTATCATGCCTGCTCATAAGGGTATACTAATTATTTGTCTAAACTTGTTTTCTCTATCAGTTACTTGACAGCAAGTTTAACTGAAAAAAGAAAAACAACCGTAATCCAAATTATTAAGTTAAACTTTTCACAACTTGTAGGATTTGAATATGCTGTGCAAAGTGGAATGCGTTTTTATGGTGGTGTTACCCTTCAAAAGCCTCAATAAAGGTGGACTAGTCACGAAAGCCAGATTGCAGCATGCCTTTGTATCAACCTTCAAAAGTTAGCGTGAAAGAAGAATGTGGTTAATTTCTTGCAGTAACTGACTGAAGGATCATAGGCAGGGGAAGACCAGACGAATCATCAAAGTATGTCATAACCATATGAATCATCAGAGTATGTCATCTTGGCACTGCTTATTGCATAAAAGAACACGAAGTCCTTCTAAAATGTGGACCAATGAGCCCTGTTTACCTCTCATGTCTAAAGATGCCAAATTATAGTTTTGTTAATGGGAAAATCTATTCTTCTTGAGCAATGACCTGTCAAGAATCGAGAATGGCAGCGTCATCCATTTTATGGTGTTTGCTATTCGATGGAGGAATGAGGATAGAGCTAGGCAATTCAAGATTCTTGCCTCAATTGAGGATGCTTCTCTCGGAACAATTCAACCGGCACGATCTGACAGCGTGGATTTGTAGAATCTCTGAGCAGTTATGTTGCTTATGTAGGTCCCTTCTGTCACTGCTCTTGCAAGAATCAGGATAATGAATATGAGTTTGTGATATTTAGTGATATCCACAGTTCATAACAAATGATTTGATCATTGGTATACTTTCCAAAATTATAAGTTTAGTGGAAGCTTTAATTCATGACAGATGGAAAAGCTTATTAGTTGTTGTATAAAAGCTTAGGAATAAATTATCAGATTAAACTGACAACAGCTGAGATGAACTTGAAAATTATTGTATTTTTACATGAATTTTTATAGCATTGCCTATGTGCAAAATGGATTTTCCATTTATGCAGCTATATACTGAAACCTACTTTTAATTAGACGTATGAAAAGGAAACGAGCTAATGCAAAGTATATTTGATTATAACATTTTCTTAATATTTTCTTGAACATAATGCTCGCGTTCTTATTTGAGCGGTTCTTTCTTCATTTTCTAGCATATAACTCAAATGTTAAATGAAATAATAATTTTCTTGCATATAACTCAGATGTTAAATCAAATACTGCTAAATGACATTTAAGTAATCCAGAGAACTATGATATGCTTCATTTTCTTGAAAAAATAATTTTATTAAGAAAATTATATTCAGGAATTACCTATCCGATCTGTGGCTATTTTTATTTTGTTCTTGTTTGCAAAATCAAACTATCTACTTTGCTTCTCTTGAATTTAGACTTCATCTCTATTCGCATAAAATACAATTTATTTTTATCCTTGTATCATGACTAATAATTACATCATTTTGCTACCGCTCGAATTATAATGCTATCATTCACTATTCTTATAGTTTGTACAATTTAGAGTTTAATTATAGTTTTTTGATGAATTTAGGCTTTAATCATATTCTTTTAGAAAAAATAATTTAGTTGTCATTTCCAAATTCAAAGTTGAAACTATACAATCTTCTGTCGATCACACTTATTTTTTAGAAACTATCACATATACTAAATTCCATTTTATTGAAAAAGGTAGTATTTGTTTAGTGTGGTATTTTTGCACGCAAACATAATGATAATAATTTTATTCTAAGTTTTGGATGTTGATTTTATGTAATACACAGTAGAAAGCTTACAATTTGGGTTAAAATACATGAAAGCCAGCTTATGTTACGTTAATCACATTTGCTTCAAAATTCTACACTGGAATATTATAATTGAAAGTGAAGTATTACAAAACACAAACTCTAAATCTCAATATTAACAGTGAAAATCAAGTAAACAATTAATACTGTAAACTCAAGTGATTGAAATCCTTTTAAAAAATATATAACATTTTCTTTAAATATTTGTAAACTATTGTAACACCAAAAAAAATGAAGATGAGCTCGTTTTATTGTGATATGAGTTGGTTGCTAAAAAGTTAAAAAACGCTATAGTTTTCCACAAGGGGAAAAAAAAGAGATATCATAATAGCATTTTCATTTTGTTAATATCAGTTAGTAAAAGCACATGCTCAAGGAAAAACTTTAAAAAAATGAGAAAGAAGGACCTAATTGAAGATTGCAAAAGTATTCATGGTAAAAGTAAAAGATTCAAAAACTTTAGTAACCACCTTAACTTGAACCAAGACATCATTTCAGGTCGATACAACATTGTAAGTTTTTCTTAGAATTACAAGAATCTATTTTTCTTTTTTCTTTTTAAAAAAAAGAGAGAATTACAAGAATCTAGAGTTTAACTCTTTTCCTTGTATATATCTGTCCAAAAGTTAAACTTTCCGTTTCAGTTTTTCTCTCTCACTGAAACTGAAAACTCAGCAGACGAGTTGAAGGGCACCGCACTCAGTAACAAAACTCTTGTCCCTTTTTTTTTTTCTTTTTGGGTGTAGTGAGATTGTAATATTTCTTTGTTATATGAGATTGTTGTTGTTGATGATGGAACTTATGCTAAAAGGGATTAAAAGAGAGGGGTTTTTATGCTGTAAATATATGTTGTAGGTCGTGAATAAAAGTATAGGAAAATCAAGAAATTTATAGCTGCATGGAAACTGCTGATTTTTATGGTATTGATTGATGTGCTTTTGTTGATTTTCTTGAAGATAGCGATTAAGGGTCTTTTGATTTGCTTAATCAATCTGCATTTCTTCTACACATAATCACACACAAAATTGTGATCTTTAACCCAAAAAAAAAAAAAAAAAAAAAGGTAAGATGGGAAATGATAACATGCACATAATTTGGCATGCATGTTGGTTTCCTGTGGAATTTGGACTTCAGAGGTTCATGACTAGGCTGAAGATTTTTAGGACTTTGGAGCGTTCAGATCTTGTGAATCAAACAGGAAAAAAAATTAAGGGATAATGAAGAGAAAAGAAAATGTGATCTGTTGTATAGAAATCCCATTTTGAGATGTAGTTGAGAAATGCTAGAATTCTTTGCTGGTTCTTCCGTTGGTTATCTCTTGATTTTGCCCCTTTTCGGGTTTCCAAACTTGATTGTGTTATAGAGCTTATGAAGTTAAATGACTTCTCACGGAAGAATGATTATCAAGGTTGCAAGGCCTAGTTAAGAGCTTA
>CM045571.1:3213270-3361992 GCA_024721245.1 Mitragyna speciosa
TTTTATAACAACACTACGTAAATTCCAACGGAGGACACTAACAAGCAAACAATACATGATGCAGCCAACAGAATAATGAAATGAAGAAAGACAACTCAATCTAATCCCAACAAGTGAGCCTGTGGATGGAGGTGTTGGTGGAGTTGGGTGGTGGATTTGGGGATATTTGTTTGGATCTGGGATTTATAATCCTATTATAATTAATTCCTGGTTTCTAAAAGAGAAAAAATTTCACGCTTTTGAGCTTGTGGGAATGAATACGTGGTTTTGACGTTTGGTAGATACTAAAAGGGAAAATAGAAGGAAAAAGAGATCATGAGGTTCTTTGTGAAAAATAAAGTCATATATAAAACTCTAATAGCTTATCTAAGATTCAATTACAACACAAGGCGAAAAAGCATAACTATATTGGTGAGATGTGTGATAAAAATTGTATGAAGTATCAAATAATGTAATGTAAGATTAACTCAAAGTGCAATGGGCATGGGTAAGCTTGATTTTGAGTACCTCAATAGGTAACTCATTCCCTAAAATCTATCCCCAATCCTATACTAAAATCCTAAATTCTCCCATATTTGAGTGCCCTTATAGTTCAGGTAATGTCAGGATAGTGGATACAGATGTTATTATCCCTTTTGTATCTTTAACATCTCAAATTTGACTTGTGTTTGGGAAGCTTGCTCAGAGTGCTCTCTTCAATCAAATTGGCCATTTGGATTCCATCTAACCTGAAATAAAATGGGGAAAGGAATCCTCTTTTGGTTTTTAATTTGGACAAAAAAAAAGCCAAGAAAGTTGAAAATAAGATTCCCACTTTGCTCTTGAAACACTTCGTGCATGATACATAGCGTGCAATTGCACTTCCTCTGATTCTGAAGGTCCATAGTATTTATAGATACCTAACTTATGTTAGAAATGTCAAACAACATAATAATTCTAGGTTGCAGGAAGCATTTCTATAATCATTCTTTGTTATTAGTTAATAGAAATTGCAATAGTAAAATGGATCCTAGTTTGTATAATGCTGCGATGGAAGGCAATGCAAGTGTTATTCTTTCTCTAAATATCCAGGAGCTCGACCAGCAAATTACACCAAACCACAACACTGTTCTCCTTGTTGCAGCCCTTTTTGGGAATACAAAATTCGTGCAAAAAGCGGTAACCCTGTGTCCATCACTTCTCTGCAAAGTGAACATCAGAAATGAAACCGCATTACATATTGCAGCAAAAGAAGGACATGTTGATGTAGCCTATGTCCTCATTGAAGGTGCAAAATCGTTCAAAGAAGAGCTTGAATCTGGAGTCAAATTGGATAAAAAACTGCTGAGGATGACTGACAAAGATGAAGACACAGCATTGCACAAAGCTGTGAGAAATTGTCATTGTGAAGTGGTCAAACTCTTGGTAAAAGAAGATCCTGAATTTGAATTTCCTCCCAATA
This sequence comes from Mitragyna speciosa, assembly GCA_024721245.1. Classification (NCBI taxonomy): domain Eukaryota; kingdom Viridiplantae; phylum Streptophyta; class Magnoliopsida; order Gentianales; family Rubiaceae; genus Mitragyna; species Mitragyna speciosa. Next base: position 3,214,712 of record CM045571.1, read on the forward strand.
AACTCGGGGAGACTCCACTTTACTTGGCAGCTGAGGGAGGATGTGAATTCTGCCTGTTCGAAATCTTGAATTCTTGTACATCGCCAACTTACAGAGGCCCTGGAGGCAGAACAGCTTTGCATGCAGCTGTGGTTTTTAAGTATCAAGGTACAAGTAGTTTATTATAGAACTTATAAACTCCAACTCTTAAAGGCACAGAGTATCATTTTCGGACCGTACAGCTGTTAAGTTATTGTCTTCTGCTATGAATTTTTAAACTTCGATAGACCTGATTTGTATATTTCCTCTTAGGTCTTGGAAAATATCTGTCATTCGTTGATGTTAGGTCTTGGAAAACATCTGTCATTCGTTGATGTAAGATACAACGTTGTTTACACCTGATTTAGTTGCTCAGTCATTATTCGTTAGGAAAATAATAGAAAATATTTACATATCAAACTAAATCATCAAAAGAACAATCGATATGTTTGATTATATGTTGCTTTTGTCATGACTTATGCAGAACCAAATTACCAATGGTTAATTTATCTCTGTTTCTTTAGTGTGTGTGGAAATGTTATTGGACCGGAAGCATGCTTTATGCCAAGAAACGGACAAATATGGATGGACTCCATTGCACTATGCGGCTCTTTTTGGTCATCTCCAAATTGCAAAGGAGATACTCAAAACAAATAGGTCTGGGGCATATCTTGCAACAGATAAAGATGGCGCTTCAGCTCTGCACATAGCTGCTGGTCAAGGCCATGCAAGCATAATGAAAGAGTTGTTATTGCATTGTCCAGATTGTGGGGAAATGGTCACCGTAAAAGGCCAAAATATCCTTCATATAGCAGTAGTCAATGAGCAAAAAAATGTAATTGAGCTGATCCTCGACTCTCCCATGCTTAACTACCTAATTGGTGAAAGAGATATGGATGGAAACACTCCGCTCCATTTGCTTGGTATTTCAGGCTGTTATGTGCCGAGGCTCATGAAGCACCGTAGAGCAAACAAGATGGCCTTCAACAACGACAACATGACTCCATTGGACGTAGCATACACTGAAAAGTATTCATCTGATTGGGTAAGTAATTTTGCACAATTTCAATGTAACTGTGTATACTTTTGCACTTTCCTATTTAAAGTGTATGACATCATTAAATTCTGCAAAAGAAAAGATACGGTTAACATGTGGTTGTTAGATCCCTTAAGATTGAGGCCCCAATTTTTAGGACAATTTATCCTAGAGATGCAGTTACATTTCCATAAAAATTTTGCACAGTTCAAAATTTACTATCTAGAATAATTAACTGTGAATTAAGACTAGTTTATCTAAGCCATGGAAGAGGCATTATAGATGTGGCTACATTCAAACATCAACTGCAACAAATAATTAGGTCATTAACCTTTGAATACCGAAAACCATTTGATCCTATAATTCAGTGAAGAAGCACAGCCTTTCTCCTAGCCACCCTTTCCTGGTTCTGACTAGAATATACTCAAAGAAACTTTATAATTCATGAAATAAAGTTGCTTCGTATGTTGAGATATTTTCGAACATTGTTTTGAAAGTTGACTTCTGAAACAAAATGCAGGGAATTATCAGACGAAATTTAAGAAATTTAGGCCATTTTGGCCTACGAAACGTGATCAGAGATGAAAAAGACATAGCAGCAGAGGAAGAAGCAAGTAACTATGATGAAAAGATAATACAAGCAATGCGGCAGGAAGCAGATACAAGACTGGTAGTGGCAGCATTAATAATAACTGTAACATTCGCTGCTGGATTCACCATCCCTGGAGGGTACATTAACAATGGTTCAGATGAAGGCATGGCAGTTTTAGCAAGAAAAGCAGCTTTTAAAGCATTTGTAATAACCGATACCATAGCCTTATTATGCTCCACTTGCGCTGCATTTGTTTACTTCCTCAAAGTAGATTTTATCAACAGGCACAAGATTGTTAGACATTACACATTTGCAAATGCCTTTGTTACCATATCCATGGCAGCAATAGTGATTGCATTTATCACAGGATTGGCCGCTGTTTTGGAAAATTCATCAGGACTTGCAGTTGCTGTGGGAATTATTTGCTGCAGTTTTTTCATCTTTTATTATTTAGAGCTGAAGCCAGTACTTAGATCACAGAGGGGCAGACCCAAATATTTGTACTCTGAACAAACAAAAAGACGAGGCAGACCTACATATATGATTTGGGGAACCAAAAATCCTCCTCCTCAAAAGTTTGTAAGGTTTTAGCCATGTATAAACGTTCAGATGCTATGAGGTAAGGATCTGAGAAGTCTTCCGGTCATTGTATTTTTCTGAAACATTATTTGCATATGTAACCACTTGCAAATTTATTTTGTTAATTTATTTGAATCTAAGTGATGTAATTTTAATTCCATCTGCAATCATTAGTTCCTGAAGGATCTTTCTTTTTTTTTTTTCTTTTTCAAATTACATGGCTTTTGTTTCACCTGTGAAACTGTGAACTAGGTATGTTTAGATTAGTCTTTGCCCAAAGAAAACAAAAAAGAAAATAAAAACCTTGAATTGTACAGGCAACAGTCAACAGGCTTATGCAAAACATATATATATGTGATGATAGTTTTAAATAAAACTCTTACTTCCATCAATGGCATTCTATTGCTTTAACTAAACCAATGATTGTGATAAATTTAGATTTTCACCTATGCACCTTATTTTGAGGCACACTTCGATGAAAATTACCCGTAAATAGATTACTGGTATTTTATGGGTGTAGCCAACAAGTAAAGGAATTAGTCTGCTTTTCTGATCGTCCCTAACGAGTACCTTTGATTTGGATTAATATGTTAAATTACTATCCGAAAGTTCAAAGATGGTGTGCTGAAGTGAATCTCCATTAGAACTTGACTTTCTATAAGCTAATATATTTAATACTAAGCTGTGATGCTATTCCTTTCTTTATCATTACGCACCAGTCACTTACCGTCTAATTTAAAAGTTAAAGAATTAGCTTTAGAGCCCAATTGAAGTATTGAATATTGACCAGTGGTTTTGCAAATTGCAGCAGTCGTAGAAATTTACTAGCATAATAACATAAAATTTCCAACCTTCTCCACAATCACAATTATGGATCCTTTCTTATACAGGGCTGCCATGGAGGGCAGTCCTGATGGTGACATTTTTCAGAAAAAATTGCATGAACTTGATCGAGAAATGACACCAAACAACAACACTGTCCTTCATGTTCAGCCCTTCTTGGCAACACAAGATCTGTCAAGGACTTAACTGAATTGTCTTCTTCATTACTGCTATGCCAAGGCAATATCAGAGGTGAGACTGCCTTAACATATTGCAGCAAAAGAAGGGCATTTTGATATAGTTCATGCTCTCATTGAAAGTGCAAAAAAATCTCAACAACTTGAATATGGAGTTAGTTTGGATAAAGAAATGCTACGGATGACAGACAAAGAGGAGGATACAGCACTGCATATGGCTGCCAGGAACAGGAAGTGCGATGTAGTCAAATTCTTAGCAGAAGAAGATCCTGAATTTGTATTTCCCCCGAACAAAGCTGGTGAGACTCCAGTTTACTTAGCTGCAGAGGGAGGATGTGATGTTTGTCTCTCTCAAATCTTGAATTCTTGTTCATCACCAGCATATACTGGCCCCTGTGGCAGAACAGCTCTACATGCTGCAACAATATTTAATTTCCAAGGTATGATGGTTCTTTAAATAAACACACTGGCTTCTTTTGTTTGTTGCTTAGGACCTCTGACTACTAATTCGTCAATTAATGTATTCCAAGAACTCTCTCCAGTGGAGCAAGGGTTATCCTTAGTGATCATTACAAACAAGGTGATTCATCTAGTTAAAAAATTAAGTTAAACGGTTTAGAAACCAGAAGAGGCATCGAAGGAACCAGAAGGGTATTTTAAGGATAAGGCTGTATATCTTCAAAAAGAAAAGGCCATAAACCAAGTAATAGCCTTCTGTTATTCCGTTCAGACTCCCACTCTTCAAGAAGCAATTGGTCCAAAAGAATGACAAATTAGTGTTTCTCCTTGTACCATTCATGGTTCAATGTCGCGGTCTCGGTCGCGATCGCGGCGCGTATCGTTCTACATCGGACTCGGCGTCTCGGTCGCGGTCTCGGTGAGACGCACATTTTAAATCAATTTCTATTCTAAAAATTATAAATAATCATTCAAAATATAAAAAGAAAAGTATGTTACACAAAAATAACCAAAAAATAAGTAAATAACAATAACAATATAATACATATACGAATCCAGAAATATAATATATATATCATAACAATAATATATATACATATGAAAAATATATAAAAAATAAACCATTATAAAAACAAAAAACAATAATATACACATATCAAGGATAATATATATATACACACACAAACGCGCGTATATATATGTGCATGTGTGTATTACAATAATAATACATATACGAATTCAGAATATAATATATATATATATCAAAACAATAATATATATAAATATGAAAAATATATAAAAAATAAAACATTATAAAAACAAAAAACAATAATATACACATATCAAGATAATATATACACACACACAAACGCATGTATATATATGTGTGCGTGTGTGTATTACAATAATAATACATATACAAATCCAGAATATAATATATATATATATATATCATAACAATAATATATACACATATGAAAAATATATAAAAATAAAACATTATAAAAAAATAATACACACACACACACATATATTATGTGTGTGTGAATATAATATATATATCATAACAATAATATATATACATATGAAAAATATATAAAAAATAAAACATTATAAAAACAAAAAAAATACACACACACACATGTATATTATGTATGTGTATGTATTTTATAGCGTGTGTGTGTATTACAATAATAATATATATACAAATCTAGACTATATTATATATATATATATATATATCATAACAATAATATATATGCATATGAAAAACATATAAAAAATAAAACATTATAAAAAACAAAAAACCATATATAAGTAAAAGGAAAACTAATTTGAAATTTTGCTTGAGGGAGGCAAAATTGATTTCCAAAGAGCTACTTGCAAGATGCTTTAAAGGTTTGTGGTTTACAAGATAAAAAATTGCACATGTTTGGCCTACGGGACGTGGCCTTTATATAGAAGAAGATTTCACGGTAAATTACATAAAAAATGGCTTGAAGCTACATGAGTTTGTTAAAAAAATCAGAATCTGCGCGCATGGCGTGGAGTTCTGTGCATTATTTAAAAAAAAAAAACCCAACGCGCAATACGCGTGGGCTTTTGTTATTAAAAAAAAGGACACCGCGCGCGGTGCTTTTATTATTAAAAAAAGGGGCACCTTGCGCATTGCGCACAATGCTTTTATTAAAAAAAGGGGCGCGAGGTGCTTACAACACAAAAAAAAGAAGCCATCGACTCCTTCTCTTCCTCTCTTCTCCACTCGGACCAAGTAGACCCTAAATCAGAAAGATCACCGCCGCCGCCGCCGCCAGCCACCGGATTACTTCCTCCCGCTAGTCAACATCACAACCACCCAAACATTACTCAACCTCAGCCATCATCCCATCGAAATCCAAACAAATTCCAGCAACAATAATGTAATACCCAATATAAGTAAAGGGCAAAAAGGTCATTTGGCCTTAAAAAAAAAAAAAGAGAGAAAAGGCAGTCGGTGGGATTTTTCCCATAAGAAGGCAGCAGAACTTTCTGCAAGTTAGAAGAGAAAAGCAGCGAGAAAGAAAAGAAAAGAGAGAAGTAGAAGAAGAAGAAGAAGAAGAAGAAGAAGAAGAAGAAGAAGAAGAAGAAGAAGAAGAAGAAGAAAGGGGAGAAAGAGAGAGAGAAGTCCGGCCAGCAGGGGAGAGAGAGAGAGAGAGAGAGAGAGAGAGAGAGAGAGAGAGAGGGAGAGAGAGAGAGAGAGAAAGAGAGAGAGAGAGAGAGAGAGAGAGAGAGAGAGAAGAGAAATAGGGAAGAAAAGAAAAGGAAGAAAAAGGAAAATTTGGATTTAGCTAAATAAGGTAAATTTTTATACTTAAATTTTGTCTATTAAGTAAGTTATGATATAGTATATGATATTTTTTATAGAAATGATAGCATGCATGGAGTAGAAATTGAGTAGATGGAATTTTAGAGTTAGGAAATTTTAGGAAATTTGGAGAAAATGATTTCTTGGTATTATTTAGAGTTAATAGTTTTGTTATGGTGTTAATTACCAATTAGAAGACGAAAGAGTTGGTTTGGGAAATTAAAGTTGAGATTTGATTATAGTTAGGCCATGTAAGATGGGTATGTAATTGAGTTAAGCCTTGGGGCTAGATTAAAGTTAGAATATTATTTTTTCTAAAGTATTTTAGTTGTTAATTTTGATCGTTATGTTATATAATAGATTCAAGAGAGCATTTGGCGGAGGAAGCCGCCTAAGGGGGTGATCGAGTTGAGATTGTTGGTACATAGCCTATTTTGAGGTAAGTGTAATACATATTATGAATCACTGGTACTATATGTTGTTTGCAAAGCATTTTGTGAATATTTTAAAGTGTGCTATATGTATAAATTGAAATTGACATACATATATGTTGTTAAATAGATGTACGTTGGAAAAATGCATACAAAGTGGTTTATTTTGTATACAAAGTGGTTTGTTTGGAATATGAAAGTTTAAATGAACTTCCAAAGCATTTAACGGTGAATGATTTACGTTGAGTGTATAAGATAATACATTTGACGTTTTTGTTTTTCAAAATATGTTTTATATATTGTTAAAGTTTTAACATTAAAGAATGAAAAAGTGAATGATTGTTTGTGACAATGATTTTTGTCAAATAAAGTTGAAGAATTTAGTTGTGAAAATGATTTGACAGTAACTCTATGCAGAGCTAACTGAAACTAACAGGGTTATTGTTAGTCTGGGTGCACCTAGTATATGCCGGTTAGGGAATGTCTGCAGTGATTCCCTCCCTTCGCGGGATAGTATACCCTTCGGGGGATAGCCCTTCGGGGAACAGAGACAGATACCCTTCGGGGGATAGCCCTTCGGGGACAGAGTACCCTTCGGGGGATAGTAAGTTCAGCATAGTGGTGACTTCGAAAATAATCAAAATGGTTTATGGAATCAAAAATGTGATTTTATTGAATGTTTTATGTCATATGTGATGACTACATAGATTTTATACCAAAAGTGGTGATTTAAGTAAATTGTTTAAAATAGTATTATTGTATGATTTATAATTGTTAATGATGATTGTTTATTACCTGTATGACTGCATGTATTATGGTTTATAATACATATTATGCTTACTAAGTGTGGAAAACTCACCCCTCAATATTTTTCAGTATTTTGTAGAAAGTGCAGGAGTAGGATCAGAGCAGAGAATTGCATAGCCACAAAATTGGAAGGTACCACCCGGTTATTTTTGTTTATCCGGGTATAAGACAAGGTTATTACTTTGAAATTGTGGCAATATGGTATATGACTAGTTTGGTATTGTAAATGTTATTTTTGGAATAGATGCTCCATTGGTTGTAAATTATGAATTTTGGGATATTTATATAAAATATATGAAGTTCTTATGAGCATTTATTTTATGGTTGAATGGATGATTGATTACTTGTGTTAGTAGGTTGTAAACCTATGAAAATATGGTGTAAAGTTGTGAATGAGATGATATGGTGTATTGTGAATATATTGGAAATCCTTGGATTGGCTGAAATTTTTGTGCAGGTATTTTTAAATTTTTGGGAAAGGTCCAAATACAGAGGAGATGCTGCCGAAATTTCGGTAGAATTTAGAGGAAAGTTAATGCTTACGTGTTTGGGGCGGTTTATTCCACCTCGAACTACGTGCCGGTCATGGCCTTTAGGTTCGGGTCGTGACAAATAAACACTAAAAAACCCCTCAAATCAGACGCCTAAACCACCGGAAAATCAACCCCAACGCTGGAAATCAATCAGTTCCGAATCGGTGAGTAATATCTCTATGTTATTTCTTTGGATTATGGCACATATATGGTGGTCCGGAATGACTCGGACAATCCGGTTCCGAATTGGGCGATTCGCGCCGATTCGGATCCAACTCGGTCCTGAGTTCACCAAGACCGACCGATTTCCTGGCGAGTCCGCCGTCTCCGAGTGGTATCAGGAACGGTATCGGACCACCATGCTCCGATCCGGATTCTGACTCGGCCGAGTCGGGTCTTTGAACCATGGTACCATTGCTTCCGGCAGCCTAGGTGATTATATACTAGTTTAACTTTAGACCGTGAAGTGCTATTAGTGTCTTGTAAATTCAACTGCATTATCACCACCGACTCGGCCGAGTCTTTGAAGCATGGTACCATTGCTTCCGGCAGCCTAGGTGATTATATACTGGTTTAACTTTAGACCGTGAAGTGCTGTTAGTGTCTTGTAAATTCAACTGCATTATCACCAAGTATTCTTACTCCACACCCATTGCTTCCTTAATTTGAATTGTGTAGTGTGCAAGAGCTCTTAGGATCCATATCCATTTGAATAGGTCACGGAGGAAATTTCCTTTATTTACGCTTCCCAAAATCATAAATGCACCCCTGATTTTACCCCACATAACCATAAGCAACCAAGTTTCATTTTATCTGATTGTCTTAGGATGTTCGAAAGTATTGCTGGATTGGAAGCAAGGCCTATGTGAGGAAGCAGACACATAGGGGTGGACACCATTGCACTATGCTGCTCTTTTCGGTCATGTCCAAGGGGTTAAACAAATACTCAGCATAAATAGGTCTCTGGCATATCTTCCAACAAATAAAGACCGAGTCACAGCTCTTCACATGGCAGCTAGTCAAGGCCATACAAAGATAATGCCGGAGCTCTTATCACACTGTCCGGATTGCTGGGAGATGGTCGACATTGAAGGCCACAATATCCTTCATCTAGCTGTGGTCAATGAGAAAGCAAATGTGATCAGGTTCATCCTTGATTCTCCCATGTTCAGCAGCCTAATCGACGAGAGAGATTTGGATGGAAATACTCCACTCCATTTACTTGCTACTTCTGGTTGTTTCGTCCCAGGACTTATTATGCACTCTAAAGCAAACAAGATGGCCTTCAACAATGAAAACTTGACCCCTCTAGATTAAGCATACAAGTATACATCTGACTGGGTAAGCATGGCTCTCTCAGATTTTAATACATACAAGGAGTAGTTAGATTCAGGTGAAAGTTAATTCAAGCTACTCAAAGATCAATTTCAGCTCAGCTAAGTAATATGCTTATTTGAGCTTGATTCATAAATTAACCAAAAGTTTTAACACATGTTGCCATCCATATTAGTGTCAAGCCTTGCTCTATCTTAGTAAGCATAAAATACGCATATATGTAGTAAAGAACTAAGCTATCTGATGATCTCATTCACACCTGGAACAAAATGTCAGGGTCTTATCAAAAGAACTATGAGAGTAGTTGGTGGTTTTGGACTCCGAGATGTGGTACGAGATGATGAAATAGTAGCTGAGGAGAAAGCCTCTGAAAAGGATCTAGAGCTGATACAAGAGATGAGGAAAGAAGCCGATACAAGTTTGATTGTAGCCACCCTGATAGCAACTGTAACTTTTGCTGCTGAATTCACATTACCCGGAGGCTATAACAGTAATGAAGGCCCTAACCAAGGCCTGGCAATTTTAACAAGAAAAGCAGCATTCAAAGCATTTGTGATTACTGATACCATAGCCTTAACATGCTCAAGTTGTGCTGTTTTTGTTTACTTCATGAAAGCAGATTACATTAACAGACACAAGCTTGTTAGACATTATACCTCTGCTAAGCCTTGTTACTATTGCCATGGGAGCTTTGGTTCTTGCTTTTGTCACGGGATTGTCTGCTGTTTTAGCACATTCTTCTGGCCATGCAATTAGCATGGCCTTCCTCGGCTGCAGCTCCTTCCTGGTTTACTATTGTGAACTCAGACCAGCTTTTAGTTCAATAAGAGGAAGACCCAATTATTTGTACTCTGAACAAACAAAAAACAAAGGCAGACCTACATACATGATTTGGGGAACCAAGAAACCACCTCAAAAGTTTGTAACGTTTTAAGTCCTCTAATATTTTGACAATAAATACAACATAATTAATTCTCTTCTTTTCTTTTTCCTATATATAACCTTTTGAATTTTCTTGTCACAGTGATATATCAGATATGGAAAATAAGATCCAAATAATACCATCATAGAAAATGAAAGCGACTACCTGCAACAGTAAATTTCCCAGTTCCCATGTCAATTTTATCTACTCTCTTCCTTCCAGATCCCATTTTCAACTTAACCAGACACATGTTCATGATATATTAACCTGCCCCACCACTGTCTTGCTGGTTGGTGAGCTTTAAACTTACTCTTCAATCTATTTTGTTTTCTACTTAATTGAACAAGATATTAGTTGTGTCACATGCGTGAGAGAGAGAGAGAGAGAGAGAGAGAGAGAGAGAGAGAGAGAGAGAGAGAGAGAGAGAGAGAGCAAAGAATGGCACACGTGCATGTGGGGACACAATATATTAGACCATAGCCAAGAGTTTGCATTTAAGAACCAAGACATAACAAAAACCCCCCAAGTGATTATAGGAATACACAAACTTAATGAAACCCAAATTGTCAGCAACCTAGTTGTCAACATGACTACCATTAAATGTACTCTCAACTATGGATACTTTACCACACCACAAGTGTTGCACAATGATGGCATTCCAGGGCAAGTGATCTTTTGAAAACCTGCTTGAAAAGATTATGAAGTAATTTACATCCAACAACATGCAGATACCATTGATGTAGAAGTATCTAGTAACAAGTATCTGCAGCATGTGTAAATCATTCTAATGGCTAAACATCACCCATTGACAGACTTGTCAAAAATCCAGGTATCCTTGATCAGCCTTCTGTTGGCAAGGGATAAAATCGACGTTACGTACTTGAGCTACTTAAATTACAGGGTTAAGCTGTGCAGATTTAAGATTCTCCAAACTGCCTCTCCCGGATGACTGTTCAAGTTTCATATGTAAAGCTCGCTGCTCTTCGAATGTAAGGTTCATCAATATCTACACAACAAGCATATAAGCAAATTATTGAAAATCTATGGAGTTTTTGGATTTATCTAAAAAAGTTGCATACAACTTTACCTGATCCAAAATTGTGTCAATTGATATGCTTTGAGACACAACAAATGACTGATGATATATATAAGCAAAAACGGCCATCACCATCTGTGTAGAGATTAGAGATGTTTCTCCACATCAGTCATTACACTAGACATGCATAAACTAAAAAAGCAGGAGTTCTTTCATCTCCTATGTACTTTCCGAATATAAATTTTAAGCAAAAGTCTAATAGCAATACCAGGTAGAAAATTAAGGGGCCTTCAGACAGAAAATGTGATAAAAGGTTCCCAGTCCTAACACCTAACGGTTCGAAATTAAACTTTGTTCATATCTTATAAGCTTTTAACTCACCTGACAATCCATTCTATCAGTGATTCCACCATGTCCTGGAATACTATCACCAAAATCCTGCACCAGAGAAAGTTGCAAATTTGAGAAGTTTCAATTAGGAAAATGATAGGCAGTGAACCACACATATTTAGTTATGCATGTTAGGAACACCACGAAAGAGCAAGATTTACTAAACCTTAATCTTGAAAGCTCATTTGAAGCCACTAGCGAAAAACCCTCCGAAAGGTGCTATGATTGATGCAAATAGGCCAAGGCACAATGCATGCCACTGTACTGGTAGAACTTGGATCTCTCTCCAGGGAAACTGCCACACCGGAGAGAAACAATATCAGAGTGAATACTAGTCTGATCCAAGAATATGGCATACAGTGGCTTACAGCAGCATGAATAAAAGATTAGACTACATGATTATATACAAGAGATATGCATGACTGGCATAGTTACAAACCACAAATTTTCGGAGTTTCATTGTTGAACAAGCACAATAACTATAATTTGTTAGCCATTACACAGTTTTGGTAATATATTCTCTTTGAATCTTGCTCCAATCTGACCTAGCGGGCGAGCAATCCCAGTTTGCCGTTTTTTTTCATGCTTTTCCTGGAGGTCTGGAGAAAGCTGCACTCAATAGGATTTCCCTAATCCTCCCTTCCCGAAAGGAAGAGCGTGAAATTCTTTTTCCTTTCCCCAGGGACCAAGAGATTGGATCTAGCCGTAAGAAACCGTAGGAGACGAGAAGGCTATGATTGGGAAGGGAGCATGTGAATTAAAAGCTTGGGTGTAAGCCCTTCCTGCTCGGGACTAGCCACGGGTCTAGTTCCCCTTGAGGAGCCATGATGAAATACTTCAACAAATAAGCATTTAGCATACACACTTCTACACAAAGAGTACAATCAAGTGAAATAATGGTTCAATACCATAGTCAATATATCCTCAATACAAAAACACTGAAGAGGTTTTAAGGATACCAATATATCTAGAAATATTAATACCTACATGTTATGACCGTCACTGCCTCCACAGCTCCATCCACTAATAGCCAATTCGTCTTTCTTTTTTACTCAGCAGCTCTAGAATAAAATTGGGAATATTATGCAGAGCACTGAAAAGATTAAGCAGAGCATATGTGGTGGCATCATGTAGAAGAGGTTTAATTGCCTTCTAATAAGAAACTTCCTGCTAAATACAAACTCAAAAGTGCTTAACAGCGATCTAACAGGACTGAAGAAAAGTTCAAGGATTAAAGAGAACAGAACAACACAATTCCTAAAGATATCACTAGTGACAAAAGTTGCCTATCATCAGCCAACACAGATCAGGTTGTGGGGTAAATATGGTTGACCAAAAATTTTTATCTGGCACTGAGAAATAGAACCAAACATGAAAATTTAGGAAACAAAACTTTTCTTTCTAAGATGATTAAGGTACAAGTTCTAAGTACCCATTGAGGAACCCATTCTGGTAGAGTGAAGTATTCCGGTTTAAACAGCGGCCCAGGATCCCAATGAAGCCAACCCGTGGATAAATCCTGCATGCAAGTCATTTCAAGCACTTGGGGGGGAAAAAGTTCATTAAAAATGAAATGCATGCCATCAACAAACACTCCAAAAATGGCAAAAATGATCACCTTCCTAGGACATGTAAGCCACTGAAAACGAGCAAAGAAATTTGCAAGCTGCAAAGACAATGTCAATATTAATTCATTAGTAAAAAAATTAATACAAACGACTAAAATCTATAGCTTAATATTTCTCTTACCACCCCACTTACGTCCATCCTATAATTCATCTTTCAGCATAGATTTGAGAATAAAGCTTCACTCCATAGCACAGATGATGGAGACATATATCACAACAGGCATCATCCACAACTAACTTTAACACGATAAATCAAATGAATAGATTTCATCTTTTCTCTTCTAAAGTAGGATTTTATCAACAGGATCAGAGTAGGAATCCAAAGTTTCAACTGAAAATATAATATCAGACACTCAGTACATTTTCCAAATCTTTAAAATCCTAAAAGGTGAAAAACAGACCCCATGATTGTAAGAACCTTGGAAGCACAATGATTTTTTTCTAAAAAGGAAAAGGTTACAAACTTTATAATATGATTTACGAAACTGAGGCACAAACATACAGGAACAGCACAAACATGCAATTGTATGCAGTCCAGAAGGCATGTGATAACGGTAGATGATTTTTCCAAAGTATAAAGAACAGACACTTACCACAAATGCAGAGATAATAGTTGTAACAGATGCTCCAATGAAACCCTCCCATGTCTTTTTTGGTGACAACTTGATCAAAGGAGTTTTTCCAAAGAAAAACCCAAAAAAGTAAGCAGCAATATCATTGATGACGATAAGTGATGCTGGAAGAAGGAACCTGCACAATGGCTAGATGGTTTGAAGTTCTTTATATACGTTCCACTAGTATATAAATGTCAGGCATCACTTTCATGAGTTCAGTCTTTGCAAGGCCCAAAACTTTCAAACTTAAACATAAATGTGGTTCGGAAAAAGAAAAGGTGATGTAAAGAAACGGCATAGCCAGGATTTGATTTTCTTTTTTTTTTCTCTCATTGGGCCATTTAAACCACAAAAAACACAAAAGAAACTTGATGTTATGGGGCCATTTAACTCACATAAAACATAAAAACAGCTTCATATTATGGATTTGAAACTTACAATTTGTCAATTGACAATCAATTCTTATACAGTTGAAAATAGACCTATGACACATAGACTACAAGATCAGTTTTGACAACCATTACTGGTCAGCCAAGTAAACAAAAACGAATATGTAGACAGCAGACCAACAAGATCGGTCAGAGAAGAGGCCTTGATTACTGTTCAAGACATCAAGATAGAGGAAGTGCAATGTCAAACAGGCATACAATATATACTCTACAACCAGAAAATCAAATGTGAAACCATATCAAAGCACGCTATTGAAGATCAGTTTACCAGAACATTCCCTAAAAAATATTGGCCACAGTGAAGGATGACTGGGTAAACACGACAATCAGAATCATATGAGTCCATGCATATTGGCCAAACTGATACTTGTACATCTTCTTCTTGAGAGTAAGAATGAACCACATAAAACCTGATACAGATAAGAAAATTCAGTCACTCTCCTTATTTTTTCCTTGTCCTTTTCTTTTTTGTAATTTTTTTGTTTTAGAAACAAGTACTATGTCATTGTTAACATACTAATAAGAATCCTTACTACATAACATAACTAACAAACATAGAATTAAAAATTCCCTTTCCAGGTGAATTCTTCATAAGCTGCAAATGGATAGCCCTAAATGCCAAAAAGTTGGACTCATATAAGGGCTACTTGGTGAAGTCAACAGAAAGAAAAGAAGAACCATTTGATCAATATATCTGACAATACATGATTATCAAATGCATTTTGGAGACAATACTTCAATAAGATGCTGCTTAAAATAAGATTTACTCAAAGCAAATAGCAAAAATGCATACGAGAGATCAGATAGAATCAATCTGCAATATATAAGAAATAACAGGTGACCATATGATACTTGATAAATTCGCTCACAAGCTTGTACAAGAATTTGTCTTGAATAACAGTATTGACAAGTCTTTGGCTGAGGATGCGACCGTACACAAAGAGCATTGCTATGAAGAAAAAATGCCTGGAAACAAAGTATGAACATCACATAGATAGCATCATGTCTTGTCCATAGTAGAACCTGTTTTTTTATAAGCTTTTAGCAATATGTTAATGATCCATATGTCTGCAGTATAACAAAATTCAAGCAGTAATAATAGCACAGCAGCAAGCTTTCCCCTGTTTTAGTCATTTAGAGCTACACTAGTTGGAAACAGATTATGAAAAGATAATATAAAGTTAAAGCACTTTCAAGTTTGACATCTTGCCAGCAAAGTCTGATAGACAAATAAAGAAAATAGAATAATTTTATCAGAAGTCACCTAATAATTGAAGGGCCATACGTGAAGTGTCAGCACCAATGGATAATAATCTATTTGAGTTAGAATGTGAAAAGAATCAAGGTGACTTTGTTCAGATACGTTCAACTTATGTAGTTAGCACATTAATCATTGATGCCACACTGAATAATCATATGATATGGAGTAGGGCTTCTAGTGGGTTATGAAAAAGGAATTAGTATTACGTGGAGACTGGTGTATATTGTCTGATGATGTGTATGTGTTAGACTGAGATTTTTAAGGATGATTAAAGTGTCAATAGCCACAATCATGTTTATATTCTGACAACATTAACACTGCAAGCAGCGGTAGTTCAATTCCTCAATTAGCATAAGGAAAATAAAGTACACAAATTAGATTAGCAACTTTCAATTACCAATTTAGTAGTCTGAAACCTGGCAGTTGCTTATCTTCATGTGATCTTCTAAGTAAATTGAACAGCTCTTTAGCCATGAAAATTTGTATCACTACTACCATGAACCAGATGTACAGATGGCCCATATAGATTATGAAGGCAAAGCCCCCAATCATCCACAATGAAGAGTACATACGGATCAACATCGACTTGTATTTATTTCGATCATTAACAAGTAATTCACTTCCATTTGGTTTAACAACCTCAGGAGGAACCTACAGTTTGAAAAGAAAAGATTAAAATCGTCTTGAACCCTCATTTTCAGCTCTCAAAATCCTAACTTTTTAAGCACGATTTCACAGGGTCATCCAGTACAACGATATCAAGATTTATCGACTTTATTACTACTTATTATCAATAATGAGCTAATTATTAATAACACTAAAAATAGGCTACTTCAGAGTCGAGTTTTTAAATAAGAATAATAGCTTTAAATTAAATACTTGAGTTACATAAAATCATCTAATAAAAAGATAACCAATTTCAAGAAAAGTTCAAATTGGATCCAAGACAAGAGGAAACATACCTCATTTGAACCCCTACGACGACGTAACCGCCCACCACCCGGCGTTCCGGGGGCACCTGAACCACTATCCTTCTGCATATCTCCTAACTTTTCACCTCACTAGTATCCACCAAACACACAAAACATCCAAAATCCACCTGAAAATAACCACAAAACACCATTCAAAAACCCAAAGAATGCACCATTACCAAATTCACAAAGCCAAAAATTCATTCTTTCTCATAATCCAAACTTAAAAAATGGACCAACCCAGCATAACTTAAGCAAGGCAACATTAAAAATCATCAATGAGTACTAAGAAAGCATACAAATTAAACATATTCAATTCTAAAAATCATCAATGAGTACTAATAAAGCATGCAAATTAAACATATTCAATTCATAAAGCCTAAAAACATAAAATTTTCCTTCTGTTGAAAGGAAAAAAATTTACTTTTTCTCATAAGAACGTGGAATTGTGTAGAGAGATCTGACCTCTGGATAAGAGTAAGTGGGCTGGTTGCTTTTTGGGTGTTTGACAAAGAGTTTCCACCGGGGAGCGACAGCGGAGGGGCGGAAGGTGGAGGAGCTCCGGTAGGAGAAGTAGAGTGCCAGTGAGGATTTTGAAGAAGGGCGAAGATCAGTGGTGGGGTGGTGGTAAATATTTATGTTTAATGAAGAAATATAGAGAGGTGGAAATTATTTGGGTTTTGGGACATTTTTTGGAACCAAATTAAATAGCTCGTTTTGGAAAATTACAAACAAATACTAAATTATTAAACGCGAATTTTTGGATTTTTGGGCTATTTTTTTTTTTAAATTTTGCCCTACTATAATTTTGTTAAGTTGATGAATATGTCAATGCTTTGATTCTATTCGATTCGCTCCTGTAATTATTAATAGAAATCAAATTATTATTTGACTATTACGCTTCAATTTTTAGAGAATTTTACACTGATTTTTCAAATTAATTTTAGCGGTCCAACTAATTTGGCAAAATTTGAACAGCCTCAGTCCTATTCATATCCTTTTCAATTTAATTTTAAATGGTTCGCCCAGTTCAGCTTCTTTGGGAAAAGAAGAATTTTGAACAGCCCTAATCTTGTTCAAATAAATATGTATATAATTTGGTTTTCAGATTTTTTTTATTTTGTGATATGTTAATGAAAACCAAATCATCGTTTGAATATTATGGTTTAATTTTTGAAGAATTTTTCACTAAAATTTTCAATCTAATTTTTTAGTGTTTGATCAGTTAAGCTGATTTGGGAAAATATTTTAGTAACCCTAGCCTTAGTCACATCTTTCTCATTTTCAATTTAATTTTTTGGAAAAATTCTTTAATTTTTTTTTTGTATTTGTTATAGGAGGAATTTAAAATTTTTTTTAAGTGGTCTGAATCCACAGCCTCATCTATGGACCTTGTAGTTCAAATATATAAAAATATTATGTGTTTTTATTTTAAACTTCAAAGTCCATAGTTGAGGCTATGAACGGGTCCATGTAAAAATTTTCTGAGGAATTAGTATATTAATTTTGCTTTACGAAGATGTTTTCCTAGAAATAGAAACTCCTCTTCATCAATGGTTACTTAAAATATATATAGTTTGGATATTATATGGCTTTAATTAGATACAAGATCTTTCAAAGAAAGAAAGTTTACGATACTTGGAACATGATCATTCAATATCCCAAATATTTCTGCATTTTCTTTATGTCACTCAAAATGTTAATTTAGAAACCATGCCCAATTCTGAATATATACTGCATGTAAAGTGGGGTTGGGATCTTGAACTAGTATTATAAGATCACACATGTACATATTTAACCTCGCAAGACTTCTCTTTATACTGGATTCTTGTCTATTGTGATGTTTTATTCATAAAGCTCACCAAGTATTCTCAAGAAATGGAATATATCTTACTTGGCTATTGTCTTTTGACGAGGATTTTTGCCCTTATCATACAATTAGCCATGTCCTTGCCCCATACCAAACTTAACACATGGACTATTTCATCACTATTTCTGCTTTGAACAGCCATACATGTATTAGACGTCCATGCTTCTCGAAAACACTGATGAACATTCATCCTTGATGGAATAATTTCACATGATAATTGCTCATTTTGTCAAAGCCATGGTTCATTTCTATCCTTTGCTGTTGACTCCGAAACTAGAGATAAGAGTTTGAATCATGAAGCAGACACAGGCTACATGAAACACGAAAACTCTGAGCTAGAAAGTTTCATAGAGAACTTTGGTCATATAAACCAGTTTACGTGCCTTTGGGTCATCAAAGTTTGTCCGCTTGACCATCTCTGCAATTGGTAATTTTATGGAGGATATGTGGCATTAGCTATTCAAGTTAATATGCAAATGAGTGATCCAATGAAATGCGAGGGGCACTGTCCTGGCAAATACCCCTCATCAAAATCCAAGTTTTTCTTGGTCGAAAATTAGGACAAAGAGAATTCATGAAACTAAGAATGCCCTCATAAATGCCGCAACTATAGTGAAAGAAAATGCGTAAGGAGTGATTATGTAATGATGCTAAAGGATGGTTTTGGGTAGGTCAATGCCCATGGCTAGGTTACGAAGTCCCCACAAACTTGCTATACATCTTAAAAGTAGTAATCCCCATCATTTTCAGCATCAGCAAATACGAACAATCAAAGATAGAACCTGCCAACTTCAACTGAAAATAAGCAGTTTATAGAAGGTATTAAACATTGTATCCCATGTTCACTACATTTTAAAAAGGATAAACAACAACACACTTTGTTCAGCAATGCATATGCAGATACAGTAGTATACAGTATAAATTCCCAGAAGGATTAGTATACACTGATCTCTGCAAACACCAAAACAGATACAAGGAGACATATCACACAGGGCCAAGAAATTCTCCTTCCAAGCTAGCAACTGCACGGAATTCCTTCCTGTCCTCTACAAACCTCTGCCCTATCACAACAAAACGCACTTCCATATCCTTCTCAATCTTTGATGTGTCACTCATGAAGACAGGATTTTCTCCACTCACAAAACTGTAGTCGGGCATTTTTTGATCAGACAGAAAAATGTTCTCCAGTGGTCCACAGCTCAAGAAGACCCCATGCCTCATAATCTTTTGAACAACACCTTGCAAGACCTCCCCTCTTAATGCCTTAAAAGTTATGCAGCTGAAGTCTACAGGAAAGACAACCTCTCCTGTCAGCTGTCTAACTATTCCTTCCCCAATCTTGTCCATAGTAGTTACAGCAAGAAAATAACCTAGCTCTTCTGTTGCCTTCTTTGCAGCAAACTCCTCCAAGAGGCGAGTAGCAATAGCCTTCTGAAGCATCAAACCATCAAGATGAAGTTCTGCGGGAGGAATTACTATGTTCCATGACAATTGCGATGTAAGATACATTTTCTCGCCAAATTCAACCTGTAAACAAGAGTTCTAAAAAAGTTAGCATTTCTGTGAGGCATTATGATTTTTGAACGATCTTGAAACATTCCTTTTTATCACGGTACCTCTTCCCATAATCATTAAGAAGCCCTAAAAACAGCTAGAATTAAAATAGCCAGTGCTAGAAAATATGCAGCAACCTCATTAAAGCTCATCTTCAGTAAATAAGCAAGATATACAAAGGTTTGTATCTCTTATAGCTTAACCAGCAAAAAATTGACACTCTTATACATCTTTTTTTCTCCAAAGTCGTAATGTCTAATGACAATAGCATCTTGAGAGCCAACTTTATTCTACCCCAATTTCTAATGTATAATATAAATGAAGTTCATTGTCGATATATTTCTAATGCCCACTAACCAATGAGATGCAAGTGATAGGCCTGTCAATTATGTTTTAACAAGCTGTATCGTAGTAGTATGTTCCTTTTTCCAATCATCTCCAATTTCCAAATTCATTTCCTCAGTTTTGTTTGTTCCTTTGTTCAAACCTTCAGCCTTGACAAAGACACAAGATATGATATTTTTCCTATATTCTTGATCCTCATACAATAGGCCTCATCAAAAACAATTTATTCGTTCCCAAATTCATAAACATGGTGTTCAATGTCATCTGTATCAGCCTAAGACGAAATCTTACCATGTGATTCATATATTTTAGCTCTAAAAGCCCTATCAACTAGGTAAACCATTTACGTCCAAACCCTTTTTTTTTTTTTTTTGGGAATATATATTACGTTCAAACCCTATCATCCTAAACTATTTGTTCACCATTTATCTATTTTACCAAGCCCATAACTGCAGGTATAACAATTATTGTACTTCCAAAGTGTATCATAAAATAAAACTTTTAATGCAATTTATTTGTCATATTAATTTATCACAATAAAAGTTTCATGTATACAGGAATTATATATATATGTATGCCAGTCACATAACACTCTCTTTGACTAAACCATCTCTTTTAATAAAATGGCCTTCTCCACACCCTTGGTCATTTAGATTTTTGAATAAACAAATATCAAACAATCAATAGTTAGATGATAAATGGAATATCCTATATTATATATCCTGAAATGGTTATTTTAAGATCTCTTTAGTGTTATTTTGAGATCTCTTGAGTGTCCAATAATATTGTTTCAAGAATGGCTGTGTGATCTACCATCTTGGTAGTTTTGGCTTAACTGTCAATTTTCATGTTTTTTTAGTGTACTTGTATAAGACAATATGTAGCAAAACCATTCTTCAAAGGAAATGTAACAATTGTTTCCAACCTAAACACCTAAGCTCTTAACTAGGCCTTGCAACCTTGATAATCATTCTTCCGTGAGAAGTCATTTAACTTCATAAGCTCTATAACACAATCAAGTTTGGAAACCCGAAAAGGGGCAAAATCAAGAGATAACCAACGGAAGAACCAGCAAAGAATTCTAGCATTTCTCAACTACATCTCAAAATGGGTTTCTATACAACAGATCACATTTTCTTTTCTCTTCATCATCCCTTAATTTTTTTTCCTGTTTGATTCACAAGATCTGAACGCTCCAAAGTCCTAAAAATCTTCAGCCTAGTCATGAACCTCTGAAGTCCAAATTCCACAGGAAACCAACATGCATGCCAAATTATGTGCATGTTATCATTTCCCATCTTACCTTTTTTTTTTTTTTTTTTTTTGGGTTAAAGATCACAATTTTGTGTGTGATTATGTGTAGAAGAAATGCAGATTGATTAAGCAAATCAAAAGACCCTTAATCGCTATCTTCAAGAAAATCAACAAAAGCACATCAATCAATACCATAAAAATCAGCAGTTTCCATGCAGCTATAAATTTCTTGATTTTCCTATACTTTTATTCACGACCACAACATATATTTACAGCATAAAAACCCCTCTCTTTTAATCCCTTTTAGCATAAGTTCCATCATCAACAACAACAATCTCATATAACAAAGAAATATTACAATCTCACTACACCCAAAAAGAAAAAAAAAAAGGGACAAGAGTTTTGTTACTGAGTGCGGTGCCCTTCAACTCGTCTGCTGAGTTTTCAGTTTCAGTGAGAGAGAAAAACTGAAACGGAAAGTTTAACTTTTGGACAGATATATACAAGGAAAAGAGTTAAACTCTAGATTCTTGTAATTCTCTCTTTTTTTTAAAAAGAAAAAAGAAAAATAGATTCTTGTAATTCTAAGAAAAACTTACAATGTTGTATCGACCTGAAATGATGTCTTGGTTCAAGTTAAGGTGGTTACTAAAGTTTTTGAATCTTTTACTTTTACCATGAATACTTTTGCAATCTTCAATTAGGTCCTTCTTTCTCATTTTTTTTAAAGTTTTTCCTTGAGCATGTGCTTTTACTAACTGATATTAACAAAATGAAAATGCTATTATGATATCTCTTTTTTTTCCCCTTGTGGAAAACTATAGCGTTTTTTAACTTTTTAGCAACCAACTCATATCACAATAAAACGAGCTCATCTTCATTTTTTTTGGTGTTACAATAATTTACAAATATTTAAAGAAAATGTTATATATTTTTTAAAAGGATTTCAATCACTTGAGTTTACAGTATTAATTGTTTACTTGATTTTCACTGTTAATATTGAGATTTAGAGTTTGTGTTTTGTAATACTTCACTTTCAATTATAATATTCCAGTGTAGAATTTTGAAGCAAATGTGATTAACGTAACATAAGCTGGCTTTCATGTATTTTAACCCAAATTGTAAGCTTTCTACTGTGTATTACATAAAATCAACATCCAAAACTTAGAATAAAATTATTATCATTATGTTTGCGTGCAAAAATACCACACTAAACAAATACTACCTTTTTCAATAAAATGGAATTTAGTATATGTGATAGTTTCTAAAAAATAAGTGTGATCGACAGAAGATTGTATAGTTTCAACTTTGAATTTGGAAATGACAACTAAATTATTTTTTCTAAAAGAATATGATTAAAGCCTAAATTCATCAAAAAACTATAATTAAACTCTAAATTGTACAAACTATAAGAATAGTGAATGATAGCATTATAATTCGAGCGGTAGCAAAATGATGTAATTATTAGTCATGATACAAGGATAAAAATAAATTGTATTTTATGCGAATAGAGATGAAGTCTAAATTCAAGAGAAGCAAAGTAGATAGTTTGATTTTGCAAACAAGAACAAAATAAAAATAGCCACAGATCGGATAGGTAATTCCTGAATATAATTTTCTTAATAAAATTATTTTTTCAAGAAAATGAAGCATATCATAGTTCTCTGGATTACTTAAATGTCATTTAGCAGTATTTGATTTAACATCTGAGTTATATGCAAGAAAATTATTATTTCATTTAACATTTGAGTTATATGCTAGAAAATGAAGAAAGAACCGCTCAAATAAGAACGCGAGCATTATGTTCAAGAAAATATTAAGAAAATGTTATAATCAAATATACTTTGCATTAGCTCGTTTCCTTTTCATACGTCTAATTAAAAGTAGGTTTCAGTATATAGCTGCATAAATGGAAAATTCCATTTTGCACATAGGCAATGCTATAAAAATTCATGTAAAAATACAATAATTTTCAAGTTCATCTCAGCTGTTGTCAGTTTAATCTGATAATTTATTCCTAAGCTTTTATACAACAACTAATAAGCTTTTCCATCTGTCATGAATTAAAGCTTCCACTAAACTTATAATTTTGGAAAGTATACCAATGATCAAATCATTTGTTATGAACTGTGGATATCACTAAATATCACAAACTCATATTCATTATCCTGATTCTTGCAAGAGCAGTGACAGAAGGGACCTACATAAGCAACATAACTGCTCAGAGATTCTACAAATCCACGCTGTCAGATCGTGCCGGTTGAATTGTTCCGAGAGAAGCATCCTCAATTGAGGCAAGAATCTTGAATTGCCTAGCTCTATCCTCATTCCTCCATCGAATAGCAAACACCATAAAATGGATGACGCTGCCATTCTCGATTCTTGACAGGTCATTGCTCAAGAAGAATAGATTTTCCCATTAACAAAACTATAATTTGGCATCTTTAGACATGAGAGGTAAACAGGGCTCATTGGTCCACATTTTAGAAGGACTTCGTGTTCTTTTATGCAATAAGCAGTGCCAAGATGACATACTCTGATGATTCATATGGTTATGACATACTTTGATGATTCGTCTGGTCTTCCCCTGCCTATGATCCTTCAGTCAGTTACTGCAAGAAATTAACCACATTCTTCTTTCACGCTAACTTTTGAAGGTTGATACAAAGGCATGCTGCAATCTGGCTTTCGTGACTAGTCCACCTTTATTGAGGCTTTTGAAGGGTAACACCACCATAAAAACGCATTCCACTTTGCACAGCATATTCAAATCCTACAGAGTTGTGAAAAGTTTAACTTAATAATTTGGATTACGGTTGTTTTTCTTTTTTCAGTTAAACTTGCTGTCAAGTAACTGATAGAGAAAACAAGTTTAGACAAATAATTAGTATACCCTTATGAGCAGGCATGATAAAATTAAAAAAATAATAAAACAGTAAAAGTCTCCTACTTAGACTCAGTCGAAAATATTAGGAGTACACCCCCAGTTAGTGCAGATGGCCGGACATTCCCTTTCTCTAAGCGCTTCCTCCAGCTGAAAATGGATTCTAAAAGTTAACAAAGCATGTTTTCAACCTTGCATCAGCAAAAAATAAACTACTCCCTAAGCTCATCTTTTTTTTTATAACCAATGAAATGGAGCTTGAGCAAAATTCCTACATATTAAAGTTTAAGAAATGCCTATCCTATATATTGAGGTAAAACAAGATAAAAGATCATGTGGTTATCATAATCTCTTATGAAAGCTAGAGTTGAGTGATTTACATGATAAAATTCCCAAAGAACAGATGATTCGTTAGCTATTCTGCATAGATATCATTTCATTTCGTCTAAACCAAGATTAGCATTTACATGAGTAGATATCACTAGAAAGAACTACAGAAAAGGACACCACCAATATACTATTCTAGAATTGCAAAAATTTATCTCACAAAAATAAATAATAATGTAGGAATGGCTAAAACATCACCTAGATATCTTCCTGCCTTTCACTCTATACCCAAAATAAGAAACCGTGAAGAATAAGAAAACATAGAAAATTTGATCCACGTTCATTATTCAAAAGATAAAGGACCATACAGAACCAAAAACAGAAAATGATATATTTATAGCTTATGATGAAAGAAATAGAAAGATTATGTACTCTCACACAGAGAGAGAGAGAGAGAGAGAGAGAGAGAGAGAGAGAGAGAGAGAGAGATTGCAGATTTGAGTATAGATTTGATATCCTGGTAAGCAGTGGCAAACATAGCAAGAATAATTAAACCTAGACGATTTCCATGAAAGAGGTTCATGGAAGAAAGATCAACCGCAATGTCTCATACAAGGAAAAGACAGTAAAGACAGCAATTTTTGTCCTAGATATGGAAGGAAGAGAGAGCTTCAACTTTTCAGTGAGAGAGAGAATTTGCAGATTTGTGTATAGATTTTATATTTTCAGTGAGCAGTAGTAAACATAGCAAGAATAACAAAACCTAGACAATTTCCATGAAAGAGGTTCATAGAAGAAGGATCAACATCATTGTCACATACAAGGAAAAGACAGTAAAAACAGCCTTGTTTAATCCAGATATGGAAGGAAGAAAGAGAACTTCAATTTTTTGTTGACAATGAATCAAACTGTAATCTCAACTAATATTATACTACAAAAAGATCATCCAAGCTGTTTGCCATTAGAGAAATATAAATGTAGAATGTGAAAGAACAATCCTTTAGTCCTTTAAATCCTTAATTCCACAAATCTCACAAGTTTTGCAGGATAGAATCATTGCACAAGGCCATATCTATGGCATTCCCCTCTCCCCATTCTATTAACAGCCAGATTTTTAAAATTTTAATTGTGTGATACTTCTTCTTTCCCTTCATTTAGTCAACAAGGCAAACCAATTTAAACTCTTACAGCACCATATAACAACTACCATTCCTTAAATTTGAGCAGGAATCAAAGGGAAAGTTAGCAATCCTTCATTTTCATTTCAACCATAGTTTAGGTCTCTAATAGACTCATTTCCTATTGAATTCATTCTCTGACATCTGAGTCATTTGCTGTAACATGCCACCACGACAGTTTCTTTTCCGTGAAACACTTCAATGGCTTCTGAATTTTCCTTTGTAACTTTTTGCTTGACTAATCAAGAATATGACCTTAACTTATCAGATATACTTCAAACAAATTCATTAATTTCTAGAAGAATCTAACCAGCATGGAAAGCAAAAAATCTTACAAAAGTTGCCAAACAAAAAAATTATTTCTATATTTGGTTGGAGGACCCAAAATAGCACTGTTATCCGGAAAAATGTTGAGTGTAGTATGGCATGATGCACGTAATTAAGTAGCAAAAGCAATTTTGACTATAGGTTGAAATCAGATGACAAGCTTGTTAGTTTTTTTGCCAGTATATCATCTTTAGGTACAAAATAACTACTGCAATCTTATCTGCTAGTTTCTGTCTATAAATGTAGAATATCAAGAATTACATCATTCAAAATGTCAATCACCACTGGAGGTAAAATCATGGTTCTCTGAACAATTAAGAAATCAGGCCCAAAACTAGGGATAGACTCACTAGATTTCAGTAATGACAACCTCCAATCCTACTGAAGCTTAATAAGAAGTTCAAAACATAATGGTTAGAAAGCAATCCTTAGGAGGGAAGGCTCTAAATCACCCCATTTAGTTAAGAAGTTCGTGTCCATGCTAAATGCAGAGTGAATCCCTTGTTCAAAAGTTCAAAACTAAGGCCAAATAAGATGCCAAAAGCAACGAAAGAATAATAGTGCAAGATGACAAAAACGTCTATTTCTAGTTTGGGGAAAAAAATCTCAACTCCTCTTCCATTGACAATGTTGAAATGTCCTTTAGTAACCAAGTACTTAAACCTCGAAATGTTCAATAGTCGAATTATTTCCAACCAAATAACATAACATTAATTGCTCGTTTAGTTCCATAAATCTACTTGTTCTCATGGAAATCCTGCAGAGACCTATCTGGCAGAACACTAATTGAAAAAAACGTAACATTAAATTAACCAAATACAAACAACTAACAAATCAAGAAGGATAATTTCCCCTGAAATAACTAAGTTTTATTATTATTGCTTCCTTATCTGAAACAACTAAGCATACTTAAGGAGGCCAAAAAAGATATCTTTCTTGCATTATCAGATTATATAAACCAAGAAAGAAAATGCTTACATGTAGCTAATCCACAATTCAGAATTACCAAAGGATTAGAAAAAAGAAAAATTCTTATAAAAAAAAAAGGATTAGAAAAGAATGAGAGCCCTGAATTTAAAATCACAAAAAAAAAAAGAAAAATTTTGCATGATACAGATTAACTCATGTATACAAGGGAAAAAAACACAAAAACAAAAAAGAATAACAAAAAGGTTGAAACTTTTTACCTGAAAGAGCAAGATTATTGAGCTGGGATTGAAGATTTCTCCAACAATCCTTCACGGCGAAAGAAAGGGCTCAAGCAATAGACAAGACAAGTTTTAAACACCATGGTCTTGCCAGATTGCATAGAGACGCGGGTCCCTCACTTGTGCTGGTCAGTGATATTTGGTTTAAAGGCGTTAGATGTTTGGATAGAAAACGGGAGAATACAGAAGCGAAGAACGCCAAAAAAGCGTGGCTTGCCTATCAAAAGGCGTGGAAGTTTAAATTTTGATAATTATTTTTTTACTGAAAATTTTGATAATAATTAATAAACAATAAAACTATCTGAGTTCGTTAGAATAAAAGTATATTATTACTCTAGTTCAATTCATAGAAGTGGAATCGTGATATTACCAATTCTCAAACTACTTTATGCATACTTATTGATTAAAAAAAAAAAAAAACCAAACAAGTAAATTACCAAAGCTCCAATAGAATTTGTCATCCTCACACGAGTCCCTTTTTTTTAAACCAAATTTTCTGAAATTACTACAACTGAAAATTCCTCACTATATAACTAAACCGAAATCTTCAAGTTCCAATATATTTTTTAAACACTTACCATCTCCCTGCTGCCTTCCGGTCTCCCTCCCTCATATTATATATACACTGGTTTTGGTAGATGTTTGTTTATGTTGATTGTTGATAACATTGGCCTTAGTGCCCAGCCACCAGTTCTACACAAGAAGTACTCCTTTCATGGACTCATTTCAGAGCTCAGTGACCAAACTTCATCTTACAACACTCCCGCAATTCCTCAGGTATGGTTCCTCAATTCAATTAAAGAAGCAAACTGGCTATGTTGCCAATAATACTATTATGAACTCAGGCTCAATCCCACAACGAAACCCGCAAAAAAGATTGAATTTTGATGCTAAAACAAAGACTAAAAGATGGGATTTTGCTAGTGAAGTAGTCCATACTAGGTTCAGTGCTGGTGGGACGAGTTTGGCTAGAAATTCTTGGTTGGATAAATGGAATGAGACCCACAAGCAGTATAGGCTAAAAAGGCCTCAGGTAGTGTTGAATTACAGAAACAGTGGCGAGGTTTCAAGTGCTGATTGTGAAGAAAGTGGTGGTGGTGGTAGTACAATGGAGAGAATTGTTGAGAAGTTGAAGAAATTTGGGTATGTGGATGATGTTACTGAAAAGAAAGAGGAGAAGAGTGTGATTGAGAACGGTTGTATTGAGGATATATTTTATGTAGAAGAAGGAATCTTGCCTAATGCAAGAGGTGAATTTTCGGAGAAATCACCATTTGGGTATCAGAATGTGATTGCAAGTGATGGAACGGTAAGGTTTCCATGGGAGAAGGCTGAGCTGAAGGGGGAGGAGAGGAATTCTGTGAGGCAGAAGAGTAGGACTTCTTTAGCTGAACTGACTCTTCCTGAATCAGAGCTTCGAAGGCTGAGGAACATGGCTCTTCGAATAAAGAATAAGATGAGGGTTGGTGGTGCTGGCGTTACACAAGAAGTTGTCGATAAGATTCATGAAAAATGGAAGGCATCCGAGGTTGTCAGGTTGAAAATTGAGGGGGCTCCTGCACTTAATATGAAGCGAATGCATGAAATTTTGGAGGTCAGTTTTTCATGGTACCTTTTTATTATGTAGTGTACCATGTATATACAGTTGATATGTTCTTTGGGAATCATCATCAATAACTTACCAGATAACAAAAAATCATTAACGCTATATCTTATGTACATTAACGTCCCATGGTGATGTAAATAGGGCAATCTATAAAAATAAATCAGATATCATACAGATGATTCAAGAATAACAGAGCAATTACAACCCTGTGCTGCTCTCTAAGTAACATCTTTTATTTTTCTAGGAAATGGTTTGTCACAGATGCTACTTTCTTTAAAAGTTAAATATATAACTTATTTGAGCTTAACGTGTTTGAGACTTCCATATTCTTGTTCCTTGGTCCAACATTTGGCAATCAAGGGCACATTTAAATTCTGTAGCTTTATTAAAAATCTGTTCTGTGTGACATGCGAAGCTAAAAACAAACTTTGTCTGTACATAAATCTCAGAAATTAATTGCTCTCACCCTCATGTGGTATTTTGTGTTTTGGTTGTCCAGAGAAAAACTGGTGGATTGGTGATCTGTAGATCTGGCACTTCCGTTTCTCTTTACAGAGGTGTCGGGTATGAAGCTCCTTCTGAACGGCTCAAAAAAAGGATAAATGACGTTACACAAGAATCCTCGTTAGTTGCTTCAATCAGTAGTAGCAACAATCCCAATGTGCATACATATGAATCAGAATTTGCAAGTACTAGTGAGGAGAATCGAGATATTGAATCATTACCAGAATTCAAGTATGAAGATGAGTCAGAAAAATTGTTAGGCGGCCTTGGCCCAAGGTACACAGATTGGCCAGGAGATGGTCCATTACCTGTGGATGCAGATTTGCTCCCTGGTGTCGTTCCTGGTTACCAACCTCCTTTTAGATTACTTCCTTATGGGGTCCGATCTACTCTTGGAATAAAGGAGGAAACAGCTTTACGCAAGCTCGCCAGAACTCTACCCCCGCATTTTGCACTAGGTAACCACCGTTCTTATATTAGAAAATTCGACCATCAAGATGACTTCTTGACATAATATGTTTGCATCTCAAGGCAGAAGCAGGCAACACCAAGGTCTAGCTGTAGCCATAATTAAGCTCTGGGAAAGAAGTTCCATTGCAAAAATTGCTCTGAAACGTGGTGTCCAGCTGACTACAAGTGAACGAATGGCTGAAGATATCAAGGTAAGAACTTGATGCCTACTGAAAAAGAATGAAATTCACAAAAAGGAAAGCAAAAGAAAGAAAACTGAAAGGTTCTGGTCGGATGTGGCCAAGACAATTGATCTTACTTAAATATGCCTTCTACTTGATCTGCTAATTTGGTGGACCTCAAAGTGCTAATTGAACATGAGGCATAAAAGAAAGGTTTAATATGTTTTTCTTTTGATTAATGAGTAATGAATTTATGTGGTCTATGATGGAGAAGCTATTTAAGAAGGAAGAAAATAATAAAAAAAAATTAATGTCAAATAGTGAATTAAGTACATTTTCAGTGTATTAATTCTTAATGTGACTCAATTTTAAGGTTGGTGAACTGTACATCTTAAGTAAAAATTTTACATGGTTCCAGCACTATCTAGGTTGAAAGTTTCTGTGACAGGGAACTTATTCACAAGAAAAGAAATAATCAAAACAATTATTTCGTCAATAGTACAAAAAAGTTCATTTTCAGCATATTAATTCTTAATGTGACTTTCCAATCATAACATCTTAAAAATTTAGGTCATAAAGCTTTCATCTTCTGTCAATTTGTAGGTTAAATCTTATTAGTTCATACTCATTTCACTTGACGAAATACTTTGTGATTCCTCCTTGCAAATTATTGATTGACTTAAACGAGAAGGCAATTAAATGTTCTTGTGAAATTCGTTCTGTGCCATTTTGGATAATTTATTATGACAGTTTGTGTTTTCAGCTGCCAGTTGAGTAGTCAAATTAAACCTTTTCATGATATCTAGTATTCCACTGGTGATCTATGTAGAATAAACAGCAGAATGAAAACATAAGCCAGGACAAAAAATATTGGTTTAAGCAGCAAATATGAAGGATATTCACAATAATAGATGAGTATCTTAAGCAACAACACAATGGAAAAATGCCTGATTCCCAGGCCCATTGCTCATTTGCCAAAGAAAATGATAAGCAGCAATTCAGGGATTGGAATTTAAGTTCACTTTATCCTGCATTTATATAAATATGTTCTAAATATTTTGGATAACAATCAGATTAAATTAGTTCTCTCTGATACCAATCATTAAAATTTTGTACCAATTGAGAGCCTTCTACAGAAATCAACATGTTATGCCACTGCTCGACATTTGATGTTTATGATCGTTGAGAAAAACAAGACAAGGATACTTGAATAAGTGGAGGTACCAAATTTAGTTTGATTCTCCCGTAAGGGCTAGAAACGGAGGATCTACATGATACAAGTTGTAGCCTAAGCTTGTCATCTATAAAATTCATGGCTGGATTAGACTTCCATATTCATGAGTATCAAATTTTAAGGTATGTCGTTTGCTAGGTGACACATCCTTTAGTGAGATTCAATTTTCCGCTGCTTGATTGCAATCTGTCTAGTTAAAGGAAGAAAAGGGAAAAAGAGATTGCAGTTTAGCAGATATTGCTACACAGAAGCTGATATTGAGAGCAGTTGGCATTTATCTAGACTGGAAACGCTTTTAATATCTTTTTGTAATTTAATTGTAATAACTAGCTTAAATTTTCATCTCAGAACTAAATTCTGATGTGTTAGTGAAAATATGTAGTACCTATATCTGGATTTATAACTGGTCTTGCGGATAAGGTTCCCACATTCACTTATAGAGGTAACTTCAAATTCAACTCTGCAAATTGCCTATACGATTTTAGTTTAGATCTACATAGATACTGTTTTATCCAGTTCAGGGGTTCTGGAATGTTTAGTTATGGTGATTGCTCATACTACAGCAAATGAAAATTCATGAGAATTAGAAAAGAAAAAATTGAAGCTGTATTACCCCTAAAAAGAAAAACACATTTTGTGACATCCTATGTGAATAATCTCAAGTTGTTACTAATCAGCACCAAAGATCTTTAAGAAATTTAAAATTGATGTTCTCACATCTTAGAGCTAATCTGAGAACTAAGAAGGCCCCCAAACCCCAAATGTGTTTTGGAATTATTCATTTTTTCCAATATCAACCAGAATGCATGCACACATAATAGCATGATTATGTTTTATAGGGGAACGTGTTTCTGTGCAGAAATTGACGGGGGGAGTTCTGCTCTCTAGAAACAAGGACTTCTTGGTGTTCTATAGAGGGAAAAATTTTTTGTCAACAGATGTTGCTGAAGCATTGCTGGAAAAAGAGAGACTGGCAAAGACATTGCAAGATGAAGAAGAGCAAGCACGGTTAAGGGCATCAGCTTTGGTTATACCGAGTAAGTTAATCAGTGATGAATCTGGGCATGCTGGTACCCTTGGAGAAACATTAGATGCTGATGCTAGATGGGGGAAGAAATTGGATGATTATCACAAGGAAAAAGTAATGAGAGAAGCAGAAAATTTAAGGCATGCCAACCTTGTCAGAAAGCTTGAAAAGAAGCTTGATTTTGTAAGTTCATGAGTCGATGAATTTCTATTCAACGGTCTTTTTACTTCTCTTTAGGATGCCAAGAATCAAATAAGATATTCTCTCTGTTTAGTTGTTAGTTAAGCTTCTTTGGTTCTCTTACAGGCTGAAAGAAAGATAACAAAAGCAGAACTAGCATTATCAAAGGTGGAGGAGTCCTTAAATCCGGCAGAACAGACAGCAGACCCACAGAGCATTACTGATGAGGAGAGGTTTATGTTTAGAAAGCTTGGTTTAAGGATGAAAGCCTTCCTCCTGCTAGGTAAGAACCGTGTGCAGAATATCTATTATTCTTGATTGTCAAAATGTACACATCACTGTCTATATAGAGAGGGTCGCTTCTCATCCAGAGTGTTATCAAATGCTCCTTTGTCAGGTAGACGTGGAGTTTTTGATGGTACGGTAGAGAATATGCACTTGCACTGGAAATACCGCGAATTGATCAAGATCATTGTAAAAGCTAAAAACATTGAAGAAGTCAAAGCTATTGCGTTATCGCTTGAAGCTGAGAGTGGTGGTGTGTTGGTTTCTGTTGACAAAGTTTCCAAGGGCTACGCTATAATAGTTTTTCGGGGTAAGGACTATAAGAGGCCTTCTACACTGAGGCCAAAAAATCTCTTGACAAAAAGGAAGGCATTGGCTCGTTCTAAAGAGCTTCAAAGGCGCCAGGTACCTTGTTAATTTTTGGTGTCTAGTTCTTTAAAAGTATTGATTGAAACAGTACGCTTCAACTTACAGTTATGTGCCACAGAAATATGTTAGCTAATTGTTGTGGATGCTTTTATTGGGAAGAAGTACAGCTGTAAACAACAACATTAGTGGGAGCCAGTCATGCAATCTTATCTTTTAGAATTCCTTTTTTTTTTTAAATTTTATTTGTTATTATCATTTAGGAAGTAGTATTATCACTACTTATCTTTATTATTTCTTATCCTTGTCATTTAGGAACATTAAACTTCTTATCCAGGATTAGCATTATCATTGTTAGCTAGTGCTCTTGAAATAGGATGCTCACTCTTTGTACTTGCAATCCTTGCCTATATAAAGGGGGGATCAAATTCAATAAAATGAGGAATATTTTGAGTCAAGAATAGTATAGAAGGGAGTTGGTGATCTCTTACAAATCACCATTCAAAACTTCTTTTAAAGATAGGTTCCTCAAAGAAAGGGAGGAACAAGGGAAATCAAGAAGATTTTCCCGTTAACCGACCTATGACGAGATACTATTTGCTGGCCCTTGAAACTAATTCAAACTTTACATCCCGTAATATTTTGCAACAAGCACCATTTATATCTTTGTTTGGTCTTTCATAGGGAGAGATACTAGTACCAGATACCTTTGCCAAGCAAAATATTTGCCAATCTCCGGTACTACATTTGGTCTTGATGAAATTCTTTTAGGCTGATGCTTCTGACAATTTGCTCCTATTTCAGCGTTGTTAAACTTATTATGCATGTTTGCCACGTTTTTTCCTATGAAAGCTCTTGACTTTGTAAGCATTTTGTAATGAACAGGCTCTCCTGAATCATATTTCCACACTGCAAACGAGAATTGAGCAGATAAGATCTGAAATTGTATGGCTTCTAAGTCCTTTATTGTTTTTCAGTTTATGCTGGATTTCTTTTTTCCTATTTTTCTTTGATATTTATCAGCTTCAGTTCCAGTTTGCAACTTCGGGCCTGATCTTTCTGTTGTACAATTATAGGAGCAAATGGAAAATGTGAAGGACCAAGGAGACGAGGAGCTGTATGATAGATTAGATTCTGCTTATCCTACTGAAGATGAGGAGAGTGAGGTTGGTTACTCACCATGCTAGAATTTGCACGTCAGATGGTTGTGTGCTCTTCTTTACAAAGTCACACCAAGCTTTGACAAAGTTCCTTCCAGCTTTGGCAACGGATGTCATATTTTTCTCATTTCTGAGTTCTTTAAATTTGTCAATTTACAGGAGGAAGAAGAAGATGCATACCTTGAGACTTGTGGCAATGACAATGATCTTTTAAATGGAAGTAATGACTCCATCAATAATTGCCATTTGGAAAATATTACGTAAAATGCTGGAGACGTTTCAGAAACAGAATATGTAGTCATAAAACTCAGCATTCAACAGTGTCATTGTCCGCCCAATGGAATAGAGGGATGAAGGTGCAAGAATACAAAGTAACAGGAAGCAGCCGCAGGCAAACATATAAACTGGAAGGACCTGCCTCACCATGAAGAAAGGAAACTGAGATCAGCAATCACTGATTTGTGGGAATCACAATCTTAATTAAACGGAGATGATGTTTTCATGTGTTCATAACCCTATATTGCACAGAAACATTTGATAGATTAAAAGGAGCTAGTGTGCAAAATAGGCAACATTATCTTCAAGAATCATAAATTTCATAGAATATCATCAATGTAAGACTGCCCTTTTTATGTTTGGAGCCCTCTGTATAGAGACATGCTAGACTTCAGGTTAGACACTGTTATCATTGTGTTGCAGGTCCAAACCTAGAAGACCCACTCCTTTGCCCATGTAATTACTCAAACCAAGCATGCTAATCCTAAAGCTAATATTTCAACTTTGGGTGCGGTCAAGAGTAAAATTCTACCATGTGAAGTTCAATTATGTGGGTTCAAGATTAAACCACGTAGGCATTGGGTTTATTTGACTAAATGGTTTTGGTGGAAATAATTAAGAAAAAAAAATGATAGATACACATCCAATTATGACCATATTGGACTTCTATAATTTCAGGTTGAATGGCGTCGCTTGACTGCAAAAAAGTTTCCTTCCCTCTTTCCTTCTCCGTTTTCCTTTTGTGGAAAAATGACACCCGAGTCTTCCTTGTGCACTAGGTTTCCATTCCAAGCTGGGGAAAACACCAAATTTTATCACATGCTGTGATCAAATCACTTTTGATTTTAGTGCAGGATAGAATTTTAAAAAAAGAAGTACATGTAAGAACAATACAATTCATGATCATAGTAAATGCACACATATTAAAAGATAAAGTGTTTAGACAAATAAACATATAACACTTTCTTTCAAAAAAAAAAAAACATATAACAGTTCAGAATTAAAAAAATAAGTTTGACATTATAAATTAATTAAGTTGATCGCTTATTAGAATTATGTACTTTGATTCTAATTCACATCATACTTTACGAGTCACAAATTAAAGAATACATAAAATATACGGTGAATTAATTGCACCTGGTTAAATTTTTTGTTAAATATTAGACTACATGTTTTCAATCCACAAGTTCAAGGAAAGAGAAACTTTGGACAAATACATTGGTCCAATAATTCCTCATATTGGTCCCTCCAATAAAACTAGTGACTACCTGCTACTGGCGAGCACGACGAGTAATTTTTAGGCGCGTTGTATAACGAGTAGGACGAGTAAATTATCCACAAAACTATTGACTGATTTAAGCTGATTACATTTTCCACACAATAATTTCCATAAAAAAAATCGAACTCGTCTCCCGAGTAACATATGGACTTTAGCATTCTTGACTAAGACGAATCATTTGACCACATGTTAAATGTGCAATCCACGAGTATTTTAAGGAATTTCTGCGGCTCAGGACAGTTATAGTTACCGTTATATATATAAACCATAATTTGAAGTTTCCAGGGGCATCTCAGAACCAGAGAGAGAGAGAGAGAGAGAGAGAGAGGGGCTAGCAGGGCTATGGAAGAATACTTGTTCCAGTACTACTCTCCAGGTGATGAGTTTCTATGGTTTGATGAGGCTCTTCCACTTCCAGTTAATCAACGTGAAAGTGCTTTTGTGAAGTTTTCAAGCCAACCCCTTGTGGGATTTCGATCAAAAAGCTGGGGAAATAGTGGAGTGAATGATCGAAATGTGAACAAGAGAATGATAGATTTCTTGAAGAAGAGTTGGAAACCAAGTATGATCGGACCGGTGGAAGCCGAAAGAGAGAGGAATCATAAGCACATGATCAGTGAGAGGATGAGAAGAGTGAAGCAGAAGGAAAGTTTTGAGGAGTTGCATAAGATGTTGCCTCCTGGAACCAAGGTTAGCACTTCTACATTTTTCATTTTTCTTTTTTCAGTTGAAGGAGACTCGGAAAAGAAGAAATTGGGGGCTTGAGAACTGAACCAAAGATGTCACCTTACCTGGCATGGGAGTTGTATTTTGTACATTCTTTTTTCTTTCTTACTGTCTGTACTCTGTGCAATTTTTAACTTTGTGTAATGCCTTATGTGGCTGAGGATTTTGGGGCGTTTTTGTTTACAGGGTGATAAGAATTCTATAGTGCAAACGGCAGCTCAGAAAATTCAAGAATTGCAAATGTACAAGGAGGAACTGAAAAGGAGGAATATTGAGCTTGAGTTAGCTTTAGCTGCTGCAAATCATGATGATGAGGAAATGCTGGAAGAAGCTACAATAAAACTGAGGGTGGCTCATCCTTCATCTGGGATTGCTTCAATGTTGGAGGTTCTTAAATGCTTGAAAGACGCTGGGAGTAAAACCAAAGCCATACAATCCAATTTTTCATCTCAGGAATTTTCTGCTGTATTACAGATTGAAGCCAATGTGGGATAAATTCTTCCTTCCTGTGCTTTACTGTTTGTTCTATTAGGCAATAATATTACTACTTGGACATTTTGTAGGAAGTGCAAGTACTAGAATTTGCACATTTATTTAAAGATAAAGGTTTATTTACTCCACCTGTCAAAAGTTGGACATAATCCAGAATAATAGGCATCCATAAATTTAATGCATTGTACCTAGCTAACCTAGAAAAGTTAGATGATCACTGTTTTCAATTTGTTTCAATCTCTCAACACATGGTTAATCTTATCTTAGTAAAGATATAAAGGAAATGATGAGAAACTTTTGGCGAACTTGCTAATAATAGAAAATAAATGTGCATAACCGTTTGAAGAAATTAAAGAATATTGTAGCTTTTCTTATATTTTAGAGGAAGGAATTTGAATTTAATTAGTCAATGGAAGTCATGATTTCATAAGCAATACATATTAATAAGAAGCAACATTAGTGATTATTTTGTTTCTAAGCAATTCATTTGTATATTCATGTTTGGTAGGCGATAATTGTCATCCCTCCTATACAATGAACAAATTATACATGAGAGTCCAAGATGTCCAATAACAGGAAAATGTGTAACTCAGACTACTTCAACCACATCATTAACTACTAATCATATTACAAGTTGGCAACTTACCAACGTCAATAAGTAGCTAAAAGGAAGCTTCAAATTAACTGAAAGACATTGGATTATGTATGGTTGGTCAAGTTAGTAGATAACTTTCAATTCTTATGTGACGACATACATATCCATATGTTGATTAAAAATAACGTGAAACTTGTAAAGTTTCAGATTTTGTTTACACGTGGAAATTTTTAGTGCTGCTCGCATATATGCACATGATAATATGACCATTTACTAATCTGGGATTTCTCTCGAATGATTTGACAGATGAGAGCATCAGAAGTAGAAAAGGCAGTGCACAAGACCTTGTTCGAAGTTGAGAGGAAATTTCGATGTCCCTTCTGATCGGAGAAATTATACACACAACTGCTGCATGGAGCTATGGTGGTCCATAGAATACTTCAAGAAATATGCAAGTCACTCAACGTCAGTCATGACCAAAGCATGAATCTTGTAAATTTTCTTCACAACGAAAGAGCTTGGAAGTCGGACGAGTCATTTAACATTCCTATTCTTTTTTTTCTTTAGTAGTAATTCTTTTGATTTCAATGGAAGTTGCCAAGAAATAATCTCCATCGTATCCAGTGTGTAGGACAATAGGTATGATTTTAAAGAACTAATGGCTTTGTTTGTTTGTTAGTGTCTTTCATAAAAAAAATTTGTTTGCTAGTATTGTTTAAAAATATGTTTTTAAAAATTTTAATATTTTTTTCATTAATTTTTTATCTCACATGTATATATTTATTAAGAAGAATCTTTAAAATTGCTGCAGTAATTATTTAAAAAAAAAACACTCCCCAAAATAATTATCCATATTTTTAAAAAACATCCCAAAAAACAATCATCTAAATGCAACCAAGATTTCTTAATAGATATTGATCAATTACGTTTCCCAGAAGTAAAAGGAGTACCAAAAGAAAGCATCTATGCTTTGTTTCTCGAATGAATTTTTCAGGGCTTTATCCCCGTAAAAGATTAATATGTACTAAAACCAGACGCAGTCGCATGTTCATAGGTTCTTTGTTTTTTTTTTTTTTTTTTTTTTGAACTTTTAAGATGAGGCCAATCATAACATGCATAATTTTATATTCTCATAGGGAAGAATTGGAACCATGGAATTGGATTGTGAAGAATTGCAATTCAATTTCATTTCCGCAAACAAACTTACTGTCCAAACAACTGAATTGGAATTGGGGCCTCCAATTCCAAT
The DNA here is from genome assembly GCA_024721245.1 of Mitragyna speciosa. NCBI lineage: Eukaryota > Viridiplantae > Streptophyta > Magnoliopsida > Gentianales > Rubiaceae > Mitragyna > Mitragyna speciosa. The sequence continues at coordinate 3,253,694 of CM045571.1, forward strand.
TCCATGGTCCCAATTCTACGGAACCAAACACACCCATAGTGGATTTATGAGTTGTTGATGAAAAAAACAAAAAAGGCTTTTCTTATTCACATCGACTCCTTAACCAGTAACCACACAATATGTTTTTCCAATCCCAAAAGTGCTGGTTTCCACTTCTTACCCCAAGCTTAAACTACTCGCATGTACTTGGCCCACACGATCTGTTTCGATATCAAATAATTCCTTCACTGTTTAATGCCACAACCTGTTTCAATCCCCCAAGAGTTATTCAGGGTTCAGTGGGATCCATTTTCCACAACCTTCGGGGGAACAACATGCAGAGAGGTAACCAAGAACAAGTTGTCCATAATTAGGGCTGTCAATTAGGCTTTGTGAGTCAGGCTTTGGCAAGTCCAAACTCGGTTCACAAAGTAAGTAGTGCTTTTGGGTTTCGAACTTTTAAGTTCGGGCTCAAAATAAAAAGTTCAAAACTCAGTTCATTATTTTTGTGAGCTTGGGGTTTATATTATATATAATATAATATTTAATAACTATGAATTGTTAGAAAAATATATATAAATTATTAATATTTTAGTTTATGATATCTTATCTTGCTATATACAAAGTAATAGTAAGTTTACATTGTAAACATTGTTGGTTATTTTTTGTTTTTTCTTATTTAGCCTTCCACTAAAAAACTAATTAATGAAAACCTCCAACAACCTTCAACAACTTTTTTTTTGGTTTAAAAACTTAAAAAAAAAAAAAAGCACACATATTGTGCAACCTAGTAAAACACTTTGAATAACTAATCAATATTTTTTCTTATAAATTTTTCTTTTAATTTGCGCACACCTAGATTATGTGCATTTTTCTTATGAATATTTCTTTTTTCACTAGTGTTTCACTATAACTTACACATATTATTTTATATATATTATATAAATTATACCTTAAATGGGCCGGATCTTAATCAGGCTTGAGTCCAGTAAGGCCAAAGCTCAGCTCACATTTAATTCGGACTTAATATTTAAGTCCAAGCTCAGCTCAGCCCAATTAAGATCAAGCTCGTGAGCTTTTCTTTCGGGCCGAACTTGGGCCGGCTCAGCCCCATTGACAGTCCTGTCCATAATCATAAACAGTACTACATCAAACACAACAGTTAGTTGCCATCAAATAGGTCTCATTCCAGATCGTAAGCACAAAATATTCAACTAGCGCCCTAGCAGCTTCAATCTGCACTCGTAGAAATCATGGACCAATAAATTCCTTCACGCTTTAGATGACAAATGCTAGTCAGCATGATCAATTTCTGCAAAGGAAAGTAATATCACAATGCCTTCCCACAGAGGGACCAAGGCAAAATGCACACAATTCATCAGTCTGATCCTGAAAAGAAAAGCCTATAATCGTGAATCCCAAATTCTTCCGGGGGGAAATAATAAAGGCGAGGCACTGGAAGCAAATCTATCTTAACAAAAAATATCTATAAAAAACTTGTACTATTATTAGTCTTTAAGATGCTTTCAAGTACAACAATGTAAACATCCATAATAAAATCTAAAAATATCATAGCAAAACACGGCTGCTAAAGCACAGCTTAGGAATATCAAGAACAAAATCTTGATATGCCATCTCCAGGTTGGTAACAGAACCGCTCATTTCAGAGGAATGAACCTTGAAGAATGGGTAGCACCAATACCTGGCCTACCATGCTTGACAGGCTTGTACGATATTGAAAACTCAGCTAGATAGTGGCCAATCATTTCTGGCTTGACTTCAATGGTGTTGAATGATTTTCCATTGTAAACACCAATCACGCTCCCAATCATCTCAGGTACTATAATCATGTTCCGCAGATGTGTCTTCACAAGATTTGGCTTCTCGCCAGGTGGAGCCTCACGTTTCTGAGTGAAAATTAAGAGGATTTAGCCAGTTAGAACACTACCCTCAAACATATAACAGACAATCACTACATCAAAAGACCACTTGGGTGAAGAAAGTACATGCAAAAATGTTAAAAACAGAATAGAAGTTATGCTCCAAATGGAGCTTGACAAGAGTAAATTAGTTGTACATTTCATACGCACAGAAGAAGCATTGATAAAAGTTTGATACGTGACCAATAATCCCATCTATTTTGCACCACTGTGTATTATACGTCCAAAATATGCTTCGTACAACTCAAAGTTACAAACTAGAAAAAAAAAAAAAATTCTATAGCTTGAAGATGCAGATACACAGCCATAGCATCAAATAGTCTACAAAACTCAAAACGAAAATTTTCTAAGCACAGGCATGAACCACTATTATCATACTACTGAGTTGATCAACCATAAATTTTTTTATCTACAATTCAAAAGCAAACAAGTTGTTAACCCACCATCACCCTTACCATTCCCCTCACAATTGTACTAGGATCCCATAGAGCAATCCCCTCAAATAAGCCTTTCTATAAGAATGCAAAATTCTAAATATTTTAAAAACAGAATCAGTTTCAGCTTCTTAACCAATTTTACCATATTGCAATCTAAGTTACATGGACTCTGATATGAGAATCGGGTACGGGTGCGTATCCAAGTGTCTGACTTGTTAATTTCCTAAAATTAGGATACGGCGACACCGCCAAAGAGTCGAATATGGGTACGGGAATGCGGTTTTGTATTTTATACTTTTTAGTTTTTAGGATAACTAATCTTAAAAAATATACTCCACAAAAGATATAACTCTATTTTTCTATAGACAAAACAAAAACTACAGTTTAATGTGCAGTTAGGTTGAAAAGAAGCATAAGCTTAGTCGAAATAGTTTATATTTAAAGTATGGGTGGCTAAATTAATATTACAAGGGGGCACAATTATAAAGAGATTAACTTAACTACTAAAAAAGAAATACAAGTTAGATACAGGAGTTTAGTTGCAAACTTATCATGGTTAACTTGATAATAATATTCAGGTACTTAACAAAATACCAAATTATATTTAATAATTAAATTGTAATAGATTTTATTTTGATACCTTCACATCTTGAGTCCAACTATTATATTGAAACTCAAGTCCTTATTTGTTCCCAAAAAATCTTTTCATCTGCATTTATAAGTATATCATCTTATCAAGTATCCATCTCATCTACTTATTTTCTCTTCCTCTTTTAGGCTTTAGCCACATATGGTCAACACACCCAATTTCTTTTGACCATGTCCGACACATATCCCATACCCTTGTCGGTGTCATGTCGTGTCGACACGGGTACGGCTAGGGTAAATGGAGAGTCCATGTAACATAGATTGCAATACAACATGACCTTAAACCAAAAGAATGCAGATTGCTTCATGTACAATTTTCTGATAGCATATCTATCTTTGGTTGAGATTCATGCTTGATAATTTTTACAGTTCAAACCCATTTATAAGCACTCACAAACAGTTGCTTCCTTAACCACAAATTTTACCACACACAGAGAGCTAATCTAAAATCTAAAAATTATATATAGCAAACCACAACATAAGCCAGAAAACACATACTGCCTTTCGCAGCTTCTTGATCAGAGCCATTGGCTTCCTCTTCAAGCCCCTCTGGAACCTACCATCAAATCAAATCAAATATAATCAGACTCACTTACAAGACAATAACAACAATAGCACAGAGAAAATTAAATATGCTTCATCTAACAAAATAGTTTAGAAATCCTTAACCCTGCAGAACCCTATATAAACATCATCTTTCAGGTGAATTAACGGTTTGACAAGACGCAATCAAATAATCTCCTCTACATAGCATTAATAAAAAATTAAAAAAAAACAATTTCACTATACAGGCATAAACTAACACTGGCATCAACAGAATTACAAAAATAAATATTGAAAATAAAAATTCAAAACCATACGTGTCTACACAATAAATAATGCATTATCCACACAGGTAAATCAATTCCAGACCTAAAAATGGGAGGAAAAACATAAATGTTTACTTACAACTACTTAAACTAACTCAATTTTTAACAGATCATTCGTTTATGACATATCTAAAGTCTTGAATAAAAACAAAAATTTACAAAATGAAGCCTTTTACTGTATAATAATAACAGAAAAAAACTGAAAACAAATTAAAAAAGCTACCTTCTGCGAGCGCGAGCAGGGAAGAGCTTAACAAGTTCATCAGTGGACATATCCAAAAGCGCATCGAGATCCACGCCTCTGAAGCTGAACTTCTTAAACGTTCTCTTCTTCGGCTGCCCGGTCGCAATATCAGTCTCCGCATCCGCCTGCACAAATTAAAAAAAAACAATAATTTACCGATTGTTACACAAAAATTAAAACTTCTATGCAGATTGAAGGAGTATGGAGATGAAAATGCGCTTGTAATTGGAGAATTACCATGGTGATTGGAAGGAGAAGTTGCAGATGGAACCCTAGGTTGTTTCGAGAGAGAGACGAACAGCCGCTGCTAGGGTTTTCCGAGAAGGGTGAGAAATGGAGGGTGAAGGTTTATGTGGGTATTTATATGTGGGGGATCTTCGGCTAGGGCATAGAGAGAAGATTTGTTTGCTGAACAGGGTCTTTTATTTTCGTTATTATCATTTGAAGGCCCTTTATTTATTTATTTTTTTTGGAAAAAAAAGTAGTATTGTTGGGTAGGATTTTATATAAGGGGCTATATTAGTGGAAATTTTTCTTGAAATTGTAATAGTATGAGGTTTAGAAATAAAAATTTATTTCTAAAATTTACTCTTTGCTTATGTTGACACTTTGATCACCAGCTCTTTGCTCGTTTATGCTTTCGCCTTGTGTGATATATTGAGATGTTTTTATAAATGAGAAGTTCTGATAGTATACTGTTATTATTGATTATCGACGCATTTATTTTACCTCTAAAAATTATGTGTATGTGGGAAACTGATACCATAATTTTTATATCATTCTTTTATAGTGTGTATTCGTGTACTATAACATTATTTATTAAGAGATATTAATAAAAAATTCGTTTGCTTTAGGATATCCAAAGAGTGTCTTGTTCTTGCCCTTTTCTTCTTCTTCTTCTTCTTTTTTCATGGGTGAGTGGGCTATTTTTTCACATAGACAAGAATAATTCCCTTGAAAAATTGTAATGCCGATTTCAAATTCAATTTTTCATCAACTATATCTTGTTTTTTGCCTTTAATTCACCTTGAACAAAACAAGATTTTGCACTGTAGTCATGAAGATTTGAAACCACAAAATACAAGTGTGAAAGTCTCATTTGAAGGTGCTCCGCTTATCTTAATAAAATCTATAATTATATGTGAAGGAGTAATAAAATTTACATTTGTATTACCACAAGCATCTTTTATTTTCAACCAAAATGTACTCATCTCCAATTTATAAGTTAAAATTGTTTTTATCCAGCAGTTTAAATTTCTATTTATATTACTATAAATCTAGTTTTCTTGTATGAGATTTTTTTTTTTTATAACTTTTACTAATTACGCTTGCAGTGAAACAGCTAAAATTGGAAAAGTAAAAAACAAAAAATCCAAACTGGGCCTCCTAAGATAGATGAACCACCGAACAGATCCATGAAACCGAAATAATGACTTTTCTTGTTCATTAGCAAAGATGTTGTTTGAAGAATGGGAACGTCTATTAAGCTTCCTGACTGTATTTAATTGAGCCCACATAGACTCAAGCCCCGTGGTACTCACTATACAGAGCTCTTAATTTTGCAGTCCACTCTAGTTTTCACCCCAGAAAAGTGCTCCCAAAGTTTGCAGTTCACTCTCCTTTCCAGCCCAGTAAGGTTCTCACAAAGTTTTCAGTCCACTCTACTTTTCAGCCCTGAAAAGTGCTCCCAAAGTTCGTAGTCCACTCTACTTTTCAGCCCAATTTGACTTGATAAAACAAGATGTTTGGGACTTGAAAATCAGGATTTTTTTTTTTAAGCGTTTGATTCTACTTTGATCTGCTAAGTAGTTTATTGGTATTTACGAAAGTTTAACTAGAAATTGTGGTTCTAATGCTTAATTAGTAAAGGCTAGAGTTTCAATTTATATTAATGACATGAAGAATTTCAGTGTTGCAAATATCTTTGGATATTGTTTTGGCTAGGTATGAATAGTTGAATATATCAATATAATAATTTTGGTTTTATGAATTTAATGCCTTGTTTAATTGGTATTTAAGTTTGCTAGTGGTAATTGAACTATGTTCTAATATTTTTTAAAGACTTTATCGATAGTTCCCATTGCTAAAGGTAGTAACAAAAACAAAAATAGAGAAATATTTATCATGGTAATTGTATAAGATTAGCAATTTTTTTTACAAATGGTAGAAAGTTTTCGAATTCTCGAATATGATACAATTTATAAATCCCAAAGAAGGAAGAAAAAGAAAAACGAAAAAAGCTATATTGCTGGAAGTTCAATTTTGGCAATGGCATTTTTGAGCTCCTGATGGAGACTTGTCCTTTTAGGCAACAAAACTACGTCATTCCAAATTGAACCAGGCTTAAAAATCAGGTCTGACTCCCCGTGGAGCTCGTATATGGACTCAGCTTCATCATTCAAGCTGCTTACCACATTCAGACATTTGATGTCTTCAGGATCAATTAACAATTTGCTGTCTCCATCTTTCCATGCTATCAACTGCAATCACACCCTGTGTCAGTTATCATACAATTTATCTGACCCTACAACAACCATGTAGTAACATGTAGCATGAAACAGTGTCTAGATTTACTGGTGCACTAGCAAAATACAATCCATGAACAACGGCCATGGAAGTTACATACACTGTAATCACTACTTGCAGCCATAGAAAAGGTTGATCAATTACCATGACTCTTTTTGTCATACTTTATCTGACAAGGAAAGAGAGATTAATATGGTCTTTTTCCAAAATTTTGCTTTAAAAATGCTTCAGAACTTGTTTCTTTAGTGAAGGGCCCTCACTACAGATACACAAACTGTATTGCAAATGTACTTATCATTTTACCTTTTAACACATTTCACCAGCATATGGGCGATTTTTATACCTTTTGGATAATTGGCAAAGAATGTTTGTAAAGATTGGACATTACCTTTGGCGGACCACCTATATCATTTGTGCAGTAGAGCCTTGCATTATCAACCAGTGGACAGTACCTAGGAAAGGCATTTGCAAATCTCTTGTGGGATTTTAGCTGAGGCTTTACCCTCACTGCTCTTCCAGTCTGTACCGCTCTCCTGTACCAATTTAAACGCAACTTTATTTGAACCTCACAGTAACATATTTCAGGATAACACAGATGAACTGTGGTGCAGACAATGCGATACGTTTAAATTTTGATTAGTTCTTCACAAAGCTTGTAAGTATATTAAAAATAAGTAAATATGTGTCTAGAAATTGGGTTATACCTGATGCCTCTTACAACAGCGAGATAAGCATCACAGACAACTCCAACCAATTCTATTCGATATGGTTTCCTGATCTTAACTTCTTCTCCTGCTTCTTCTTCTTCGATTTGTTCCCAGTAATTTTCAGTGATTGTACCATCATCCGCAACCTTGTATCCAACTCCCATGCGGTAACGATGTTTGTGAACATCTCGTGCCATTGCAATTGTCTGTTGGACAAAAGGTTCCCATGAGAGGGTACCATCCATTATCACATCACGTCCTTCATTAAGTGCGGTTACAAGGAGAGAAGATGCAGCATCAGTGGAAGATTGATGCACCTGTTTCAAGAAAGATAATGGCTTTAATGAAGAAGTCTTTCAGTGATATAATGGACTTTGCCCGTGAATCAAAACATATGCTGTTAAAGATTAGGCTTTTTATCCTTTAAAGTTTGGCATATCATGCATAAAATTACCGTCAAATGTATAATCTATCTTTGCAAGAAAAATGAAGATGAAGTAAAAGTTCAGCTACATACTCTTTCACAGAAAAATGGACAGATAAAATCTTCCCCTGGAGTCAATTTTGGACTTACATCAAGGTATTACTAAGAAAGGAAATGACCTAACATAGACTTTGAGGTAGCAGCAGATTCAATTATTTGTTCATGATTTTGCGTGTGAATATTTCTGATCGTGTTAAGCAAGGTTTACCAATTCCGCAGTTTGAAGCATGTCATGGTGATGTCCTCTAGAACTAAGTGCTCTATAGATGACATCTGTCTCCTTGAAAGCATCTGCCTCTACTACCACTGCATTTGCTGCAGCTCCCGACCAAAATGATCTGTCAAAATAGAGAATAAAGATGATTTTAACGGAATATGGCATCAAATAACTGGCTTATAAATGCTCATGATCTTGTCTCCACTTTAATGTATGATTCCACACGCATTTTGTAATACCGTCCCACATCGGAAAAATTAAGCAATATGGATCAATATATAAGTGGAGTATAAGTATTTAAGTCCCATTTAGATATTCCTTTTGTACTAACAATAATGGAACCCAAATAGTTGGACTTAGATGCTGAGACACTGGTCACACTTTCCCTACCCGGGCATGACACATTTAAGGATCAGATATCAAGTGCTACAATAACTTGCTAGTTGTTGCTAAGAAGTAATTAAATCTTTTTGCACCTTCATGTTGTTGGTTTGTATTTTACTTTTACGTTCCCTTCCAACAATAAGCAAGCAAAAGGAATGTGGTAATACTCTTTGAGAATCTGTTTGAGGACAGTGCTCTTGCCAGCTCCCATTCCGCCACCCATAAAGAGGAGCACGGGGCTCCTTTCACTATGAGCCACAGGAACCATCACCTCTGTACATTTTGATTCCCCATTTGGAACAGTACCAATGGCTTTCATCTCCTCCACTAGGGTAGAGAAGACTCTTGCCACCTTCAGGTCCTTCGTGACCTTTTCAAACCTTTGCTTCCTACCAAAAAAGACCAAAATTTTAAATGCGGAATGCATCTTTGTAAATTTTAGTTGCACGATAATAGAGCCATAAAGCTTTAGATGCTAGTGCATATCTCTTCAATTACATAATCAGTGTAGAGTATAAAGAGTGTTTCGCTTTTGTTCCGCCATTTCTAAGTAGAATATCTAGTAATCAATGTAGAAATTTAACATGTTAAGCTTACACGACCTATGTTAGTCGGATTAGAGTATGAGATTCCTGTGTGTACGTGTACGCTAGTGTAAAGTGACTGGAGTACGCTAGGGTGAAGTGAAGGATTTTCATTCGGTGATGATGTAGCTGCATGCTAGCACTCATTTTTCAAACAAACAGAAGCAATTAGATTTTACAGGATGATGCCAAACCTAGGGAACAGAGAACAGATAAAATTTCTTCCTTGGCCGAAAAAAAGAAAAAAAAAATGCATTCTGTACAAGCCCACAGCTCTTATTCTCCTTAGTTTTTAATTAATCCATACAGCTATTAATAGCATAACAGATTAATTTTACATCATTTGAACCTCTGTGTGATACTTTTGAAAACTCGAACTCGAACACATGATTGGCTAAAACCTGGAAGTGGCCTTTATATGTGCAGCCAAGAAAGTCTTAGGGTAGAGAGTCCTTCAATTTTACCACCATCCATTACAAACTTGGATTGAACTGACCAAACCTTTAATAACTAGCAGCTAAGATCTACAGTCATTAATTAGGCCATTCAACTTGGAGGGCCTTTGGCATTATTTTATGCAAAGGAAGAATGATTCATCATTTATCTTTTGTTTGAATCCTATCTTGAAGGTAATATAATAATTATTCTTCTGAGCTGGCAGCAGATTTTTTTTTTTCATACCACAGATGATTCTCTATATCTTGAACGTGACTTCAGATAAATAATGACAAAAGCAAGCAACTGATTAGAAAAATATTAAACAGTCACCTTGTTGCTGCCATGACAAAGTTCTTAAGCTTTTTCTGCTCAGAATCCACACTCATTACCTGCAATAGAAATTACATTTTTTATCCACATCAAATCCCATGAATCTGGAATTAAAATTTCGGGATCATGCCGGAACATAGCGAACGCTTGCAAGCCATTATCCTGGTCACGAAACCATGGAAAACGGTGCCAGTGACACAGAATCATAAAATAAAGAATACAAGGGTGAGTTGGGAAATTTTTCTTCTTTCTGGATTTTCAAAGAAAAAAGACAAGAATTTTAGGTACCTGAGTGATCATGAAAGAAGCATGACTCCAGTGAAATGCAAAATATGAAAGAATACATCTTTCAAATTCCTCAACCAACTTGACAAACAAAGCATCTGCATCTTGCTCCCTTGCAAAATACTCATAAATCCTATCCTCACAACCTTTAGATCTCTTCAAGTACTCATTAGCCAACTTGCTCAACTGAGGACATTCATTTCCATCCTTAAACCCAATTTCCCTAGCTGCAAACCATACCCAAAAGCCCCAAAACAACAAAAAAATCACTCCCAAATTCTACACACAAAAGGGTTCAATCCAATGCATTGTCAGTACTTACCAACATAATCAGAGAATCTTTCAAGCTTTCCAACACGGCCAGACTCAGTTCTGTCTAGAAAAGGAGCAAGATTGGTGTGATAAAGATCTTTGGATGATGATCTTGATTTTCTTTGCCTGAAATATTGCATGGTTGCAGCAGATATGAGACCAACAGAGGCTGCCGCCAGGATGTGGGCAAGAACAACTTTGCCGTATCCATCTGAACAAAATCATAGACCAATTATAGTTGGCAGTAACAATAGGACACAGTAGGGGACACATAGTACACACACATAAAGGAGATACCTTGAGGCATGACTGAATATTTATCCAAGAAGCTACGAAAACTAGAGATGGAATATTGCTTGCTTTGACGTTTTGGAGCTTTTGATGATAGTTTTATGCTACTTCTATTCAGCGTCTTGCTGCCTTACTCGTGGGAATGCAAGAATAGAACCATATATAATCACGGAACACAGGATATTTTGGCGGGTCAACGTCTTACTTTTTTTAAGACATGAAGTGGTGGAAATTATTGATTATTTTTTTACTTTTTCTTTGTGCTATTTGATTTATCAACGCATGACTAGCACATTAAATAGTGTGTGGATTATCTAATAGCGATTACATGATGTACCATTACTAATCACATCTCACTACTTAAGTATAACCATACTTCTTATTTGGTGATTATTAGATAAGGAAAACCACCATAATTCCATGGTGAGATTGGACCCACTTAAATAATTCACCTCCCCAACTCATAAAGATCTGTCAGTATGGATATCAATGCGATTATGTCAATGGGATTCTACAGTCTGGTTATGGTAAACTACAATATCCATAGTGGTAGTGTGTTATTAATCAAATATATTTAACATAGAAAGAACTACCAGTATGGCGGACCACTTGAATTTTCTTTGAGAAATACTCTATATTTTCCTTTGTGTCTATTTTTCCTTGAATCTTTTTGGAACAAGAACAGAAAGGCGTTGGAATTCTATTACTGACAACAATACCAGCTCTAACTTTTAGTGTTTAATTGCTGAAGGAGGAAAGAATGAATGAATATAGAGGCGCTAATGGTAAACTGATAATTTGGCCTTTTTGCATGGTCATGTCTCCTAAAGAAAGAAAAAGTGACCAATAAAAGTGATGTTCAGTGTAGTTTATCCTTTACTTTATCAGTTGGGTCACAATAAAGAAAAGTATCTATGTTAAACTAGTTTATTTTGGGTTAGTGAAATGCTTATACTGGTTGTGAAAAGTCTGGATTTAGACCTCAGTCAATAATATACACCAATGCTTGTACATCTCAAGACTCAATATAAAATCAGATACCATATGATTTCCATATACATCTGGGCTAACAAAAATTTTGGAATTCTTTACGGCAGTGGTGTAATAGATAGAAAAAGTATGAACTTGCAAGGCCTAAAATTGGAAACATGAGAACTTTAATGGGCAAAAGTGTATGAATTTACTAGCATATAAGAAACTACATACATGCTCTAAAACTGATTTAGGAAAAAGTGCAAAAAAGGATGTAATTTTAATGAAAATGCAGTTTCTTTAGATGTACATTAATTTCTTTTCATCTTCCATTGTTATGGTGACTAATTAACTGGATTAAATTTATATCTAAATTATTGAATCTCTAGGCGATTTCCTTGTGTCATGATGTGGGCTATCCTTTAAAATGATAAATTAAAACAAGTTGGGAGATGATGATAATGCATCAATAATCATGCTGTCTTTCGCCCATTTTGCAATCACTATTTAAAGAATCAGTTAGGTCAACTGTTATTGTTTGGTAGTTGGCACCATACAAGCAATCAGAATAATTTATTTTTTTATTTTTTGCATAAAATATGACTAGTTGTTTAGCCATTTAGGTCAATGTGAAAGATCTGATTTATTTTCCTACTTACTTACCCATATAATCACATTAGTTTCTGGTCCATATTCTACCTTTTAACATTTGCTTAATTAAAGAAGATATTAGTTGTTTATATATTTTCATAATACTATTTATGTACAAGTCCTTCTATTTAAAGAAAGGGGGAAAAAAAGTAATTGTAAAAGTTTTGCATGCCAGTGTCACTGTGGCCTATGAATAACTTTAACTTCTTTAAGAAAGGGGAAACAAAATTTTTACCATATACATGAAAATTATTCATGTTTGACACATACAATTTAAGTTATTGTAGTAATTGTGGAAATATCAATTAAAAGAATTTCAACTTCGAGTTGGAACTTCCAAGCCACCCAAAAGTTGTTTGGCATGCACGTAGATATGTTAAATATCAACAGTAGATTCTTTTCTTGTGTATTTATCTACAAGGACTCTTCCCACAAAATGTTTTCATATTTGCAACATGTATATATTTATTTAAAGAATAGCTACTGAGAAAATATGCAAGAATGTTCCTTACAAATATAAGACAAGCAACAACTAATTAGTTAGTAAAACGTGTTAGCACAAGCTTTAGGTATGTTTAGTTTTTTTAATCTAATAATTGAGATAATTTTATATTCGGTGCAGAGGGGGTCTTTTTCTTTTTTCTTTTTTTTTTTGAGAAAAAACTTGGTATTGGTCTATTAAATGGACACATAACTTTCCTAATCTTTTGGATAGTGAAATATGAAGCAGCTTTTTTTGAGGTATTAAAATCTTGGATAGATATGTTCTTCTATGTTTATATCATGATAGTCCTCGCACCTACGTCAACCAATTAATATAATATATATACATGTATATACACCAATCACATTATAATTCATAAGTACTAGTAAATGATTGGAGATAGATAAACAACCAATAATAATTGGCAATTTAATCCGAAGTGTTTTCTTTCACTTTTAATATTATTTTGAACTCAAAAGAGCCGATTTTAAAAATACTACGAGCTTCTGTTAAAGAAAATTTGCTTTCGAACATATTGAATACAAAATGCAATGCTTTTAATTTTTCAAAGGTTTTTCGAGAATTTTTTTTCTCGAAAAACATTAGAAAATAGTGGAAATGTGAACAGGCCTACAGTATCTAACTGCTGATTGTTACTCAAGTTAACGTATAATTGACCATAAGAAAATGACTATATACAGGCTTATGAAGCCTCTTTCCTTGGCCCATTACAGCACTTCTGAGACTTTGTACAATAGCCCATTTCAGTTAAATACTTTTTTTTTTTTTTTTTGTATAAAGATAATTTGTAGTGTGTTTAAACCTTAGTCCTATTCTTTTTTCAATTGTTAAGACAACAATGTTCATATAAATTTTTATTAATGACAATATTAACCAACATCTGATTATATTTTAGTCTAACTTGCCTAATTTTTGTCTAAAGCAATAGTGTCCCTCTATCTTTTATCCTGATATATCCATTTTGATATGAGCAATTAATTTCATCTCTTTCCCGAGGTCAAGAAGGGGAAAATTCATCAATTCCTAGAACAATTTGACAAGATTGGTGCTGTACATATACACTCAAGCACACACAAAATTTGCCATTTAGTAACATGAGATTCATACAGATCAAGTGTTTAAGAAAGCAAACATGAGAGAAAGAACAACAGCTGTAGACAAACAAAAATCTAATTCCAAAATTTGTATTCACAGAAGAGAAAAAGGTAGTAACTGAAAGCTCTCCTAACAAAATGCCTGTTTTCTTGTTCTCTAGCTTTTCTCCAAGGGTACTGTAAGCCTAAGTGTATTCAGAAGCCTAATTTGATTCTTTGTTCGAATTTTGATTCCAAATCCTCTGTTGATGGAACTCTGTCACCACTCTTCAAACTTCTGGACCACCAGACGATTAGTTCATCCTGACCAAGATGCACATAGAATGAATTTAATCCCATGCAGAAATAGATTCATGAAATCCAACCATTAACAAGAAAAAAATTTAGCTCATGCTTTCATCCACATAGAATGAATTTAATCTCATGCAGATTAACAAGAAAAAAATTTAGCTCACGCTTTCATCTTTTCCTGAGATGATCAGTCTACGAAAGCGAAGGAAACCCCTAAACTCTAGAGCAACATGTAATGTTAGTATATTTTATAAGAACGAGAACATAATAGTAAATAGAATAACCAATACAGTTTTACCTCTAAGAAGTCATGATTGGAGATATATTGACTCCCAACCAAGCATTTGAGACCACCAACATTTACAGAAATACAAGTTTTGGAATCTTGGGCTGGTGCCTCTGCTTGCTCTGCTGTTAATTACACCACAAAGAAGAGAATGGGAAAGAGGAACAATAAGTAAGATGGATTACCATGTAGTATCTCTCCTTATAAGCACCAACTAATTTCCAGAAAGATAACATTCTGAAACTGATTTTCTAAATGAAGTTACACAAACCTATTATGTGAGCAACATAGTAACCTGTTCCACTTAACCCTGCTTCCCATTTACGAAGTCGCAAGCGCAGGAAAAGGCCTTCCAAAAGAGAGAGCGACGCATTGTAGTTTATACATCTGAAGCAATACCGCATTAGTAAAGTGACCACATATGAACACAGGAATGCATTCACCAGATTATATTAATGTAAATGAAAACACTGTGCTTCCCAAAAGTAACTTCTATATAACTGCTTTTGAGTGGTTAATCAAACAGCGAATATCTATAAAAGGGGTCATCTATTTAAAAAGTTATGCACATTTCACACACCATGCCATGGTGTTTAAAAAGTGGTTCATGGATGTGACCCACACATATACCTGTGCTTAAATAATTCCATATGACCACCTTGACGTGTCAAGGGAAGAAAGCATACAGTAAACTTATGTGTGCAATATGGAAGGAATAAAATCCAAACAAAGTGGAAGAGGAAAGAATAACAATTGACCAATTTATATGGTCATTTTAACATTCTTTGCTTACTTGAGTATGTCCATGCGGGATACTTGAAGCCGCCTCACAGCATCAAACATGCCTTTTGGTGGCTCAGCAATCTGCATCCTAACCAGATTACATAAAGGCAAATTCTGATGTTCACTTACTTTGTTCTCCCCAGAATTTGAAGTGATTTGTTTATGAGTTTCATTTGAACTCGAACTTCTTTTGCCAGAAAACTCCTCTCCAGTAGACATCAAGTTCCTAAGGCCAGTGTTCATATAGGGTTCTTCTCTATTGCATATAGAAACTTTAAGATGGCCCTTCTCATCAGGCAAGCAAGAGTCTCTGTCATTGCCTGAACAGAATTCTTGATTATCAGCATTCCAACAGTTAATAGAGAACATTTTATTCTCTAATTGCTGTTGCCTGCTTGAAGACAGAAGAGGACAAACAACAGCCCAATGATCAAGTTGAAAGCATCTAATGCACAAAGAAGGTGAATTTTCAGGCCAATCATAAGAGCTCACATTCCTTAAAAGATCCTTAAGTTCAGTTTTCATTACCTCCGAGCAGTCCCGTAAAATATGACCACTTTTACCACAGAAAAAACAAGTTGGTTCTGTGCAAGTTGCATCATTTTTTACCTCTGATGTTGTGACATTTTTGAGGGCATCCAATCTTTTAGCAATTACAGAGGCCATTGCTTCTGAACCCTTGAATCCTTGAGAGGGTAGAAGGGAATTCAGTTTAAGCACAGAATGTTGATACTTGTGTTCATGTATCTCCTTTAAGCCAGGAGAAAACTCATCATCAGAAAATGTCCACAACTCCTTTCCCAAGTCACCTGTGTTATGATTGGAGTTAACCATTGTATCTGAAAATTTCTCCTCAATGAGAAAACCTGGATCAGTCTGATTGTAAGGATTGGGCCTTGTGCAATCACCAGGACTATTCATGGCTTGACAATTATCTCTGTTCGAGTGATATAAGTTCAATGAAGTGCCACTTGTTTTGGTTGAAAACCGAGTGACCCAAAAGCTACCAAGCAGATTGTTTTTGTCAGACAAGTCACATGTTGCTCTACCATTGGATGCAACATGGGGGTTGTCATTCTCAGAAATGGTGATTTTGTGATTACCCAGAGAATCAGATGAACGGACTTCATTTTTACTATCACAACATTCTTGATAACTTGGAGCTTTATCCTCAGCAGAGTCAGTCCTGGAATCATTTTGAATTGGCATATTTAGAGACAAATTCAAAGGTTGATCTGACTGGCCCACAACAACTTCTATTGAAGAGGGGATAATTTTTTCATTTGCCTTGGAAATATGGACAAAAGATGCACCATTCTGCAAGGAGGAGCTGACAGGAGAACTTTGAATATTAGTTCTGTCAGTGTGCACAAAATCCTGCAATCGTTCCAATGAACAATCATCTCTTGATACTGTAGCTTCTAATAGCTTTGTACTGGGAGAGTATAGTGACTTAAATATAGTTTGGAATCCCATATTTCTGCTTACATTGCCCTGGTGTTTGCTGCATACAATAGTTTCCTGAAGAATCTTTGAATCTTCATGACTAGATTGAGCTAGGGTGAGATGAAGAGACGGACCATCTTCTTGATCAGATTTAGAGAAGCCGTTTACCATGTTTGATATCCAACTCATGAAAGAGCTATCCTGCCCGATTACAGATGTTGATGCTGGACATCCATCAGTCTGCTTCTTGAATCTTTTGCTCTCACAAATTAACTGTTGATCAAAGTTCCATTGTCTCTTGCCAAGTAAACCAGCACTATTACAGCTTTCCACACTCTCTTGGCTATCATCCGCATCATGGGAGAGTCTGCCGCTCACATTGCCTTCTGAGAAAGCTTTATCTTTTCCTTTCAGTGGATATGGTTGGTTGCTGCCTTTCTCTGGGGAAATTTCAAGCGGAACAGAGCGGCCTCTCACAAGTCTCCCTTCGCCCTGTTGAGAGGCATGTTTTGTAATTGCATGACACAGATCGTTTTCAGCTGTGTACTCTGGATTATCCATGATAGGCATCATAGAACCATGCGTCTTGATCTTGTTTTTTCTCTCTGCTTCAACATCCCGTTTCTCTTCCTTGGTAGGTTCATTAAGGCATGTTGGTTTTTGCAGTGTGGCAACAAGATCTTCAGAAGGTACTTCCATATGAACTTCAGCAGCTGTAGCAACTTCTTCCAGGGTCTGACCACCATCAACAACATTTTGAACTACAGGATTTAAGTCAGGTGAAATTTCCTTATTAAGATTCCCGGAAAAGGCTTCAGTTGTTGCCATGTCAAATTTGGAACAATTGGGACCTTGCAATAAAAGATTTGGAATTAGCTGACAATGTTGTTGGCTTTTTTTTCTTTTGTGGGCTTTTTTTTTTTTTTTTTTTTTTTTTTTTGGGGAGGGGGGGGGGGGGGGGGGCGCACCTTCATGTGAAGATGACAATTACAAGGAATGGAGTTCCTTTAATTCATATTCCTATAAATCAGAGCACAGAAATATAGATGCAAATAAATTACCTCTATGCTAGAAACAACAAATTTTATGAACTAAATTCACTCTCTGTAATTAAGGATACTGGCCATGTGTACCTGTACTTTTTTGACTTCTTTCAGCCGTCTCTGCCATTCTTTGATTGTGTGGTTCCAAGTTAGCCTCACCAAGATGGTCAACATTTTGACTTCTATGCTTAACCAAAATTCCTTCCTCAATTTCTCTTTCCTCCTTTTGATCTGTGCTTTCTGTCAATTAAAACTTTCTTAGGTTATTGCTAAAATAACTTTTCAACTAAAAATTAAAAGCAAAAAGGAATAAGAGAAAATAAAAAGGAGAAAAGATGCACAAGAATGTGAAGCAAATGAGAAAAATCATTGATCATGCAGCAACTAATATTCAATAGATGAAACCACATACCCATATTTTGTCCATGGCTTGAACCAACACTTGGCCGGACAGTGTTTCTTCCAGGAGATTGAGTCAAACTAGCTTTTTGAGCAATCTCACTATCCAAATGAAATGCTGCCTGTGAAATAATCAAATTTTTTCCAACATTTTTGTCATCATCAGTTTCATTGCAGCTCATACTTGGTGAAGAAAGCATATTGCTCGGTTCCACATTCCACAAAAGAAAGGGTTTTTTATCAACTAAGCTACACTCAGCACATTTGAGACTCAAACCGTTGTGCGAGGACCAAACTAATTCAGACAGGGAATCAGATGCTGCAAATGTCATGTCTACTATTGATCCTGCATTTGCACCTGCACCTGAATTTCCGTTCAATCTTGTCCTGATGCAGTACCTGGAATATCCCAGAGTAAGTCCTAAACCCATTTCGTCATTGTAACCATTCATCATATTTAAGAGACTAGTACTGGCAATTAATTCTGAAAGTTAAAAAAAATAAAAGCAGATAATGCAGTTGGATCTAGAAGAAAAAAGAACTATATAATCAACTTTCATGCATCTGCTAGTTTCAAACAAAATATCTGTTCAGAACCCAGTTAAGATACATATATCAGGCACCAACTAGTAGAACTTAATTAGAAGGTAATAAACATTGTAGACAACAGAAATAGATGAGACAGGAAGGCCAATTATGTAGAGGCCTGAAAGGCTGTGATCATGGAGAACCCGTTACTGGGAACTTGGATAAATCAGATCTCAAACGTTGCGTGTGCATTTAGCTCTCATAGAACCTATCACTTTCGAATCGTGAAGGCATTACACCATAATACCACGTGTTCTCAACATCCAATTGTACCAACCAAATACTCCACTGGAAAATAAAATATAGGCAATTTTCTCTAAGTTTGCAATGTTGAGTGGTAGATATTAGTTCAGCATGAATTGAATGAAAGCAAAACTTGCAAAATACAGCTAGCTTTGCTTTGGCAATATTTCTGTGCACTAGAGAGCTATGGGAAACTACAAATCCAAGGTAAAAGACATTTTCCTTCTTCATCTCCGTCCCACAGCCCAAATTATGCCAAAAGACATGCCCGTTTTCATTGAAACATGAGCGCCCACTTATTCTAGCCACAGATTCAGTGTAAGATCCCTGACAAAAATACTCCACAAAACATTGTATTTGAAAACTAAAGTTGGAAACCACCAAACTAGCTCAAAGAAGCTTGTATTCCATGGTATAAGTAAATAATTTATAAAACGATTAACAAAATATCATCCAACTATTATGGAATAGATAACTCTATGCAGAGTTCAACTATAGCTCTCCTCTTAATCATGGAAAACAGGAGTTATGGTGAGAGCTTGGTGGCTGTAAATCTATGCTTCCAACTTCAAAGCTGACCATTTAGATCTCTCACCCCTACAAAACCAAACCTCAATAGGCAATCAGGCAATAACAGTTGCAATGTCAACTCTATGCATCAGTGCATTCCAAAACTTGGTTTGGCTATCAATTTTGATTTGATACGCAACCATCAAGCATCACCTAGTGATTGAGAAAATTAAGTCCAGCACACAAACCATTCAATAAGCCATATTATGAGTTCAGATCAAGTAAGTAATGCTATTATCTATACATCAACCCAGGATGTTTCTTGTATCATTCAAAGTTGGAGGAAAAAATTAGCCAAAAAGCTGCATATTTGCATCACAACAAACTAGGAAGAACCAAGAATTTGAAATAAGTCATCATTGATTTGTATGATCCATCACATGTAACAGCCATGATGCACATCAATTTCAACAAATTATAGTCCCGATTCACACCTCCTTCAAGAAAATCAAGCATGCAACCTATATTACAACTCACAAGCACAAGATGGTTGATTTTCTTGAATTCCAAATATACAGAAAAAACAATAACAACAGAAGAAAACAGGCAAGGCAACGTAACACTCAAGGGATTAACTGAAACAAGAAAATAGGCCAGGCCCAAATACCTTTTACTTGCCCCTTTCTTCCCCTTGAGAAGACATGAACCTTTCTTGCTAACCTTTTTCTCTCGTACTTGCAGCTCACAGCACAGTAATTCTCAAGTCAACAAATAAGCAAGTCAAACACGCAGACAAAGA
The DNA here is from genome assembly GCA_024721245.1 of Mitragyna speciosa. Lineage (NCBI taxonomy): Eukaryota > Viridiplantae > Streptophyta > Magnoliopsida > Gentianales > Rubiaceae > Mitragyna > Mitragyna speciosa. Next base: position 3,273,979 of record CM045571.1, read on the forward strand.
AACTGAGATGTTTTGATGACGTCCTTGGAGACTCAAATGCAGAAGGCAGGTAAAGATCCTGTTACCGATGACTAATAAGTAGCTAAATCTGCCATGCGTCTTCATAATAGTAGAAGACTACAAGAAAGGTCTTCTGCATCTTGCTTACAACTTGGTCTAACTAGTGGTTGACAAGATGCCAGGTGGACCACTGCATGCCACTGCCCCTCTGTTAATTGGATTTTCTTTATTTCCTTGCTTTGAGCAGTATCTACCTATCCATTTATCTATCTATCCATCTATCTTCTTGATTCTCAAGTGCTGTTCTACTTTCATCCTGAATTGAACAGTTTTACATGCAATTTATCAGTCCCTCCCAAAATAGATGTCACTTTTTATAAAATAAAATTTGAAACGAATTTATTAATCTATCTCCGTTACTTTAGGACTTAGGTAGAATGTTTGTATGACCTTTTTTAATAGTGACTATGACATTTCTCGTTAAATGGTAAAAAAATTACACACACACACAATTAATCTATGTACATTTTTGGGAGGAATAACAAGTACTTTTTTACCTTTGCACTATGAAACAGATATTTTTCTGCACTAAACTACTAGCACAACAACTTAATATTTTTAATATTAAAATGGAAAAATAATTCAGCAAAGGATTGTGACATGACACATTTTTCTTCAGACAAAAAGTTAATTCTGCTAGGCTGGAGAAAGAATATTTGTGAAATAGCAGAGTTGCAATCTGTACTATAAATGCCCATTATTATGGTTTATGTCCACATTAGTATTTGCTTACCGACACTCCACTATTATGGGAATTGACTGTGTGGAATTTTAGTTAGATCTGACCACAAAACTAGGAAGATTGCATTGCCATATATTCAGGGATTTGGGCATAAATCTAGCAAAACAGTTAACCTCTTTAGGATGTTTATTGGTAATTGGAATTCACTATTCTTGCTAAGAGCAGTCCATGTATTGTACCGTTAGTACTACTAGTATTTACTGATACACTGAAAAAATAATCCTCCAGGTGGACCAACCAAATTCCATTGCTTTAACCTATTATAAGATTCTGGTCCAATCTTCCATTCATATCAACCATCAAGCTCCCACAATCCTAGCTTGGGTGCACATTATCTTGGGGGAATGTGGCTGGGTGGTCTTTTCTAGTTTATCTATCTATGGAGACAGTTCAAGAGATATGAGCCATGAATTTGAAGTTAAGAAAATTCCACAACTTGGGGTTTCTTTCATCATAAAGGCCTTGATTAGATAGTTGTTTGGATGTTCTTAGTGACAATTGACTGCTTTGAAATTGTTTCAAGACGTGAATTTTTATGAATTAAGTTTTCAAGAATTATTTACATTTCACTCTTCAATCAAGGATTTTTTTTAGGCATTGACACTAAACATGGTTATCGTCTAAATTCTAAATCATATGAAAGAGGGCATTTAAAGCTCAAAAGCCTTCGACCAACAAGCTAGACCAAATGGTTCAGTTCTGCATGTGGTAGTAGTCCCCACCAGGTTCAGTATTATAGCCTAATTACCTAAAGATTGGTAGGAAATTTTACACCCAATCTTTTTATCATAATAGCTGTTTGCCTTGGGATTATCATTTAAGCAGCAACAATTGTTGGCTCGAAAGCTATAACTAATTAGAACGACTAGTGGTTTATTTGGCTTTTCTGCTTCTGTAAAGGCAATAATGTATTGCTTTAAACTATCCTTTTGAATAATTTAATCGATCTGGTCTTTATATGTAATCTGCCCAATTTAATGTCTATATTATGCTGTCTGCCCACATCCATAAATGTCAATTGTTAGTATACCAGAGCTTTCGAGAGGTGAGGTTTTTGTTTTTGCACAAGCCAATCAACCATCATATCTAGATTTTGCTCGATGAGCACGATTGATTTCACTCAATGGAATCAACTGAACGTTTCCTTTATCTTTGTTCATTAGCCATTGAACAATTTGTTGTAATGTGCTCAGTTATGAAATATTCCATATTTCATTAATTTACTCAACATGTTGATCTGATTTATTGAATGTTCTTGTATCATTTTAAAATAGTTTTAAGTTCAACTCATATCCTATTTTTATTTTAAACAATACTTAAATTGATGGTATTAATGAAACTTTGATCAATTAAGAGACAAAATGCTAGCATTAATTGCAATTCGCATGCAATGTCACATTAGCAAATATTTAATCAATCGTGGTTTCCTTCCTACATCTCTCACATAATTAAGGCGTAGACACAGAGACTAGGGCTAATATTACCCTTTGCAGAGTTAATGTAGGAAATTCTTGTCCAATACTATATACGCATTTAAACACGGTTTGAATTTGTTAAACTTCATCATGTTAAACCTATACCAAGATTTAACATCTTTTAAGGACAACTCAGCTGCAAAGAGCGTCAAAAGAAATTTGCCAGCCACCACAACAGTTCAATAAATGTGGAAATAAGTTAAAAGCTAATAGAAACCGCTGAACTCATATGCAAACAAGGTTTCCCGAGTATACAGCTCTTCATCTAGAATTTCCTCTCCTCCTTGTTGCTCTCTGGCCAGCTGCAAGTAACAGAGCTTTTCCAATCATTCCTGTATGAAGTCCAACTGCTACTACAGCTCCACCGATTGCCACCCATCTCCAGTCAATTCCACCCTTGCTCCTGTGAACCTGGATATCCGAACTGTCAGCTTTCTGTTCTTCACTGCATTCTGGCGCCAAGGAGTCAGTACCTTCATCAGAAGATATTTTCGTTGTGATCCTTGCCATCAGTGCACACCTGGATAGTGATGATTCCGATTTCCTCGCATTTTGATATGCCCTGAAGCCACCGTGTAGCTTCTTCACAGTTCCCCACATCCCATGGCGAACACCAAGTTTAGCAACATCCTTTGGGATTCCCATATCTTCATAGTGAATAAGCGTCACTTCACAAGCAGACAATTGGCCATCCCCTTTAAGTGATTGCACTGCATCCATAGTGTGAACATTAAAATATTTGACATTGTTAATTGGATTCAATTAAAAATGCATGTAACTCAATAATTCTTACCAGGCTTAATAACCCAACTGGAAAAATAAAGATCAACACGCCTAGGTTTGTCACGCCTGGGCAAAGCTGGATATGGTACCCCCTGAAAGTGCAGTTTACATGATATACAACTACCCATATTCTGAAGCATTATATATAACAGAAGTGTAACCAAGAAATACCAATATTTACTACATGAAGCTATATTCATGAGTAAAATAATTCAGCAATTAGAAGTACCATCACACAGCATAAAGTTGCAGAAGTCTCTCCAGAAATTATTTAAAACTTGTACCTTTGTTACACAGTAGTATGTTCCCCCAGATTCCCATATCCTTCTACCAATAATGTATTCTCTGTCACTGCAGAAAAAGGGAAACTGCGTGCCAGAAACATATAAATGTGTCATCAGTTAAGAAACTATTGGCCAGATGAGAACATATAAGGATTACTCTTCAACAAACCTTTTTTATCCAGTGGACTATCATGCTTCCATTATGGGGAAACTCCTCCAAGATTTTAACATATAGAAGCATGGGATCCCATTTAGGCCGGAACTCATCATCCCAGAAGAAATCTCTGACTAAATCAGGAGTTGCATCTTCAAACAGAGTTTTGCTTCGAAATACTATAGGCCCTGTCTGAGAAAGGAGATTCACTATGAGATATATTTATATACTTTGTAAAAAGGGAATCAATAGGGGAAAAACATGATTTACCCGCATTAAAAGTTCATAAATTTGTACAGAAGAATAAAAACACTGATTCTCTACAAAATCATCTTGCAAATAAATAATAGAAATGAATAATTACACGCAAAGCACAGAATATATAGATTTTGATCAGGCAATGCAATTAATATGTTATGATTTGCAGCTATTTTCACCTCTGATCTATTTATTGCCCCTTAAATATCAAGAATGAATAGACTTGCAAGGTGCCACATCTACATGATGATTAAGTACCTTGAAGGTTTCCACACTTTTCCATGCTATCCTCTCAAGATATTAAAAGGAAGCTAACGAGGGAAATTCAATTAAGACGTCCAAATCCTATTGACCCACCTTAATTAATCAAAGATATTTGCTTAACCAAAACCACAAACAGTAATTTTTAAAAGTATAATAAAATGGAATAAAAGTTCAAGAGGTGGTCACATTTATAAGAATCAAAACAGACCACATCTAAGGTGCAGTCAAATTTTACCTCAAGCTCATGGCGCCAAGCTTGGTATGCTAAGTTTGTAGTGGAGCGCTCCATCATACTCTGCCATGCCATCTCTCCATCTTTTCCATCAAGAAGATGTAGGAAGTGTTCTAGATCATTCTCAGTGACAACATCATTTTCTGCCTCAAATGTCCCAGTAATTGGCCTTCAGGAGAAACCAAGATCACATTATACAACACTTCTTCCACTAAAATCAGATATTACAATAGATTATCTTCTGGTAAAAGTTGGAACGAAACCATAAAGTCAGATTTGTAGCTTCACTAATGGAAGAGAAAAAAAATATGCATGAAAGATAAGGCATTCCAATATAATATGATGAACTTAAAATTCGGATCATTTACAATAACAAAAAGAACTAGACATCACAGGATAACTCAAAATTCTAAAATTCTTTTAGATATATAACAATTCCACCAGAAGCGAAACATAGTACTAGTGCCCAAGTTTACTGCTCAATATAATATACAAACTTTGACCGGAAAAATTAGGAAAAGGACTTTCCACATTGATTTACACAATTAAATTTCACTCAACTGAATATACATGAGCAAGTATGCCACCATATCTTTCTGTCTTCATTTCAAGTTTTCTCGATTACTTGCAACTTGCAAGACCTATTTCTAAAAGATGTATAGAGCAATATTGCAGGGATGGAAGTTTTATTCATATTTTACACGGGACCTTCTTTGGAACATTGACTTCGGAAGTAACACTTCAGTAGAAATGCTTAAATTTGCAAAATTACTGCAACCATTAAGAAAATGTAACTCATTTTCAACAACTGCCCACGCCATGTCTGCACATGTGTATTGCATTTGATTGTCATAATTCTAATAAAATAATCTGTTCGCAATAAAGGAAATCCACGACAAAACTAGAAAAGCACAAAAGAGGAATGTTCTCTTAGCCGTTATCCGCTTTAAAGCAGCTCCAAGCTAAAAGGCAAGCGCAGACCACCAACCTAGCACAGCTAATTTAACACACTGCAGACAGACACCAAATAGTGACGACAATTTTTTAGCTCAAATAATTCAGGCATTAAAGGAAACCCTGACAAAAGTACAGGAACCTGTCTCGCTATATGTCCGCGCTCATCTCTTATTGGAGTAAATTAGAACTGAAAAGTAATACATCTGTTTCAACTTATGTGGCAGGTCCATAACTCGCTTAGCATGTCACTTATCTAAAAACATGAATGAATCCCAAATGAACAATCAGGTTTTGACGGATAATACAGAAATCGACAAGTTTCAATTGGAAAATTACAATATCCTACTACTCATAGAGCAAGAACGAAAATATGCTATCTAAAACATAACATTCAGAGCAAACTTGTGCCAAAACGAGTATGTCGCAAAAGTATCCAACAAAACTACATTTCTAATTGAAACCCTAGAGCACATTAATATCAAGCAATCATCAAGAACACAACTCAAAACTAAATTCAGCTAAATCATTCCTCATTACCATATAAAAACAAATTGTACCATCTCAAAACGATCAAATAACAAAAATCAAGGAAAAACAAACAGAAAAACAACAGTCTTTGATAGAAGCATTTTATTACAATATGGACCTGAAATACCACACTGAACCTTCACTCTGGATCAGATAGATAACTCTCCTTCAAATTTAGCCGATAAATAGTGCAAAACTTAATCAATCAAATACGATGCAAATCAAAAGAGGCAATAAACAAGAAATTCAAACCTAATAAAACAAAAAGATAAACAATTTCAGAACATCAATACAATTCAAATAGGCATTTCCAAAATCCAAAAATCTTTAGTAAAATTTAAGGATTTAAGGTAAGAATTACGAAGATCTACCTGATGATATCATCAGCGCTCGCTTCCGCCGACGGAGTCTGCGCGGAGGCCGCCGGAGAATCCGCACCCGGCGAAGCCAGCCGCCGTACCGTAGCCACGGCAGAAGCAGAATCCTTGTGGCGATTCCTCCCGCGAGACCTGAACAGGAGCCTATGGCCAACGGAGAACGCCGAGAGAGCGGTGAACGCCAGCCAAAGCCGGCGAGCGCCGAAACCAGGAGGAGCGGTCCAAACGAACCGGAGCTTTGACCGAAGACCTAGAAATACAAGTCCGGTCCACCTAGGCTTCCAAGACCAGCCGATAAAAAGTCCGATCATGATCGCGAGCCAAATCGGAACGGCGCAGAGCAAAATGTCGACGAATGTTTCCATTACTGCTTGTTTATTGATTATTTCCTCTATTGTTTCCATCCACGCGTCCATTTTTCCCCTTTTTTCCTCCGAAGACTGAATCTTTTTGAGGACAGCGATATTAAGGCATGGTTTTAGGCGGAGAAAGACGGCGGCCTGCGGTGGTTACCGGTAGTTGGTGGTGTTAACGGCTTGCGGTTTAATGAGAGAGGAGGAGATGTTGGGAGGAGAAGAAAGAATAAAAGCCGAGTTGAGGAGTTCTCGGCGGGGTCCACAGATGAATGGTGGAGATTTAGTACGGTTTGATAGCGTGGCTATACGTGGACCGTCGATATAGGTTATCTTTCGGATTTTACCGGATATATGGGTTATGTGATTCACGTGGTGAAAAATTGGGAGCGTGAGGGTAATCGCGGTCTTGTGCAAAAGCAGGGAAAAAGAAATAGAATTCTATTTACAAATTTCCAAATGGAATATTTTGTTTCATGGACCAGGTACCGGGTCCATGAACAAAATTTTTGAGCCGAACCAGTCTTACTGGTTTGATAAAATTTTCAAACTTGTAAATCGGTCCACATATGGTGAGTACCTTGCCTTCCAGTTATCTGCAAAATTAGTTCGAACAGACCGGTACCCGACCCGATCCATTATAATTCATCAGTATTTTTAAAATAAAAAATAAAACAAGAAAAAAATTGTAAAGCATCATTAAATTACTAATAACACAGGTATCAATGATCTTAACGTTAAATTATATCATAAAACTGTAATTTTCAAAACAATCAAAAAATAAAAAACTAAATAAACACATAGTCGTTTAGTTTTTCAAACTCATCATCACATTTCAATTAGCCATAAAAATAAAAAATACTTAATAAATAGTCAAATGAACATCCAAATAATAAAATAAATACTCAAATGTTCATCAATCAATAATGAAAATAGAAGTAAAAATTAGTGATAGCAATAAAATAAATCAAAAAATTAACAATGAATTAGTAAAACAATACAACATACAAAAATAACAAAACTACCTTTCACTGTGGACCAAGTCGGTTACCCGTTGGTTTACAAGAATGTGAATCGCTATCCGACCCGCTTAATTTATGTACCAACCCGCTGCCCGAACCAGTGTCAGTAACAGGTTCGGTTACCCTCTTTTTTCAGTTCGGGACAAGTCGATTTTCTTTTTCAATTCTTTTTGAACAGCCCTATTTTGTGGGATTTGAATATGAATTTGTATAATACTAAGTATGAATGAGCTGAAATGAAAAATTGATATTAATTCGTGTTTTTATATAGAATGAGGATGGCGACTCTAAGTTTTATACTTATTTCTTGTTATTTTTGTTTTTGAATTTTTTCCTTTGATTAATATTATTGATATCTTGGTGATTTAAACGGCAAAAACTTATATATTTAATGTTTTTACTTAATTGAAAATTTGAGAGTATAATGTAGTTTATGATATTCAGTATGTACATTGAGCACTTAAAAAGTTATTTTTCTTAAATTGAATCTTTGAAACTTCAATTTGTATATAACCGTGACTTTTTCATTTTATGAGTTTTAAATATAAAAGTAAGAGTGAAGATGCATGTTAAAACATGTTACAAGTTTTATTTTTTTATCTTGCCAATTTCTTTTTTCTTCCATTCTTTTTCTTATTACTTTTCATCTATCACGTTCTCTCTCCTTTGCACCTCGCGTAAACTTTTCGTGTTTAACTATGACATCTGGAATTCTTACTTATTCTATGATTGAAATGGTGGAGTTGAAAAGCATATCTTAAAAAAAAAATTAATAAAGGACGTATGGAGAAATGAAAATGCCACTAGTACATTTTAATGACTCAATTACTTGATTGAGCAACACAAGTGTTAAAATGCTGATGTTGCACTTATATATCAAGAGATAACTTGAGAAAAATACCCTCAATGGCTCAATTGAAATTGAAACTTCTTCCCAATTTGAAGTGCCATCTCAAGATTAATCCAATAAGAAATTAGCTAATAATAAGTAATTTGTCTTCTAATTTTTAACTTTTTTATGAGGTTGAAGATATAAATAAAAAATATTTTATCATTATCCACGAGGCCATGAGCGCGTGGTTTTTCGCTTTCACCGGTCACCGTTTCATCACTGTTTAAGCAGCGGATAAACAATGAACCTTCGTATTCTTTTTGCGTATCGGAAATGGTTTCTGGGACTGGAATCAGATGCATTGCATTCTTCACATTTACATTTGCTGGTTTCTCCCATTCATCTCTTCATATTTGGCCAAATGTTTTGGAAATTCTAATTTTGTACCCCTCACTTAATTATTATTGTGAGTAAATATCATCTTATTATTATGAATACATATATGCTCGTGCAAATATGAATAAATATCATATTTTTCTCATTAGCCCAATTCAATTTCAGTGGAAAATTTTTTCTCATAATATTTTTTGACGAGTTGAATTTGAGCGTTCAAATTTGACATTGTTTATGCCACGAATCCTACTAGTTATAAGTTGAGAGAATGGTTTTACATCGCATTCCTTACTGCTTAATTGGATAATGGACATGATCTACCAATAATAAAAATACTAGTTTTGTACCTTATCTACGTATTTTTTACTAGAACATGAATCTTTTTATATGCACACTAATTATGACTTGTTCTCAGTAGCTTTTTTTAGCTGATTTTAGATTTTGATTTTTAAAAAATCTATTTTGTGATGTTTCAACTACTTTTTTTTATAATATTTTGAATTTTTAAGTTCAGATTAAGAGCAACTAATTTTTAACTTTTCTAAAATTAATTTTTATAAAAATCAGAAACTATTGAAAACAAGCATTTATTCTTTGCCTAACGAAATGCCACGAGTTTGAAAAATTGAAGTCCCCACAATTTTAGTTTAAAGCTTAGATTGGGCATCTTCCTTTATCAGGGGTTGCTCGAATAAAGATGTTAACTTACTCAATTCCTAACTGAACCTACTCAATTCTTCTTTTCTTTTTCTTGTTGACCAAACAAGAAGCTCAAATTTGTCACTGATCCAAACTGAACCTGGATCAAGTGTTGGTCAGATTTGTTGGGATAGGTCGAGCTTAAGAATATTGCTTACATGACAAACCAGATGAGCAATTACCAACTTTTAGATCTACTAATAACAACTTGTGAACTCTTGACGCAAGCAAGTTGATTACATGAAATGTAGAATTCATTTCTTCTTGATAGTAATGGAAGTGGTAACACATTATCGACAAAATAACATTTTGAATCATATTAGAGAATCAAAAGAAACCTGTTAATAGAAATGAGTGAATAATTTAAATCTCTCTCTCATCTATCAACCAACAAAAATATGAGCATTAGCCAAATCTCCAAAATCAAATTATATCCAAAGTAACGTGCTATTATGCTTAAGTCATCACGACTGGCTGTCAATTGACTCAAGAACTTCGTGTTTGGGTTGGGTATATTGATCGTTTCGATTTAGCAGGATCGAGTTTAGATTAGTGCAGTTTCCTGTTTTATTTAGATCTCAACTCGATCTACCAACCCGTTATCCAATCGAAGAATGCTACTGAAATCACGATATGTTGGAGTATGGGCAATTATATTAAACGTTATATACTGAATATATATAACCTGCTCTTAAGTGTACTGGAAAACCTACACAAGCATCTATTTGAACACTGTCGTAACAAAAAATTACACACTATGACAAGTACTCAAAGTGTCACCATTACTAATGTTTCAAAGTTCAACTTCGTGTTCAAGAATATATAACGGTGCTACCTCAGTGTTTATTGCGCACTTCATCAAGTGACTTTGTGGGAGGCAATTGGGTGGGTTGGACTATTTTTAAACGGGTTGGTATTGAGTTTTTATTTAAATGGGTTATACCTAACCCACCCAACTATATATTGGGTTAATATTGGATTGGGTAATATTGGATTCAACTCAAACGTATAACCCAAATATGACCCAACATATTTTTTTTAATAAATTTTGGTACATAATACTTTTCACACACATTTACACACACAAAATAATTACAAAATGATTTTTTTCATGCATATAAACGCATCTTTCCATATATAAATATATTTTCACACACTAGAACACTTCCACATATACAAACACACACTTCTAATGATTCAATCACACACTTGACAGGATGCTACATTGTGGTTTTCTAGCCTTTTTTCAAAGATAGATCTTTTTTCCACAATTTTAAAAGGGCTGAAGCAAAAGTCATCACTATATTAGTAAAAATACTTGCAGATAAAATATGAAGACTATTTAATTAATAGTAAAATGCACCATTAGTTATCATACAAATAGATATAATAATCTTTACTTCGAGACAATATTTAATTATTAATGAGTAATTAATTATAAAAAAATCTATTTTTTACTGGCGTGATTAAAGTAGTTTCCACAGAGTGTTATTTTAGTATTTGTTGAAGTTGTGAAGTCAAAGAAAAACGGAAGTTAGGAGTTGGCTTTGTCTGCCGTTGGAATTCCAAATCACCAGGCCTTGTGCATTTGGTTTATTCTTGTAAAAAAAAAAAAAAAAAGGTTGCCAAACGCAGCCGCCCCCCACGACAACGAATTTGGGATCTGGATTATTGCTAAACCACATGGTAAGCTATTTCCTTCTCCCCGGGGAAAAGTACATAAAACTCCGTGTGCTTTGAGTAAATTGAATTTGTTTATAGAGACTATTAGATAATAATTTGAAGTTTTTTCATACACACAGTTTGAGATGAAATATTTCTTTGAACTCCAATTGATTAATTGATAAATCAATCTTCAATGAACATATTTGTTTTGATTCCACAAATACAAAAGCTCTTTTAAAATAACATATTTATCGTTCCATTTTTTTTATTTTTTTTTAAAAATATAAGTTAGATAATGGGTACTCAAATAAAAAATCTAACACACCCAATAAATAAGTTGAGTTTTCTTAACCTAACCCATCAAAACTCATAACCCAACTGATCCAACCTATTCTTTAAAATTAGTGAACGAGGTTGGATGGGTTGTTGGGTTTTGAATTTAAATGCCAACTCTAGATGACTTCTCCAAAACGACGCTCAATTATGCTTTGGAGGGCACAGTAGTATTGACCAAAAACATCATTCCCCCATTTTTGGCAGATATATTTCAATGTATTCTTCTGATATTCTGAAATCATCTTTCAGACAATATGAAAAACTATATGATAAAAAGCTTCAACAACCCAAAAAGCTGTAATAGCCACAGTGCAATTAATTTCAAAGCTCATTAGCCTTTTATACATTAAAATAGAAGTTGTTCCTACGGATCAACAACAGAAACTTTCATTCAATCACATGAAATCTTTTCCTTATAATAATGTCTTTTTTGAAATCTTGCCTATCTTATAGTTGAAAATTGGAGTTTGGATAAAAATATAAAGTAAAACTTTCCCTTACATTCAAATGAAAAAAAAGACACATGGCTTTGAGAAGTAATATGTTGTCAATAATTGTAAACCAAGTAAGTTATGGTCAGACCAAGAATTGCAAGATTACATGGCAAAGGAAAAGGATTTGCTTGCATAGACTACTCGTTTGTACCATTATATTAATAAAACTATTACTCCCACGCAAGACAATGTTCTAAGTAAGACACAAAATAGAAGATGCAATAGAATTATTATCAATGCTTCATGATTCCATGAAAATTATGCTTGTCTATAGGAAGATTTAACAAATTTAAATTAATAACTTAAAATTCTAAAGATTAGCATAATATGGTATTGTGATCTTAATAAGAATGAAAGATGATAAAACAATAAAGCCAGAAACACATTCATTCTGAAAATGTTTTGCTTCTTAAAAACGAGTTTGTTGCTATACTAAGAGTGAAAACGGTTACTTATATTTATATCAAAGGCATTACATGAAATTGCCTACTTGTGTCAACAGTGAAAAAGGTTACTTATAAAAGTTGTGACAGCCAGAGTGCAATTAATTTTAAAGCTCATTAGCCTTTTATACATCAAAACAAGAGTTGTTCCTATCGATCAACAACATAAATAAATATAAGTAACCTTTTTCACTGTTGACACAAGAACGCAATATCATGTCAACAGTCTTGTAAAAGTGAATAAAATTTTTTTATTTCAAATTAGTTTCCCTTGTAGCGTTAATATAAGTTTTTCTATTTAGTTGTATAAAGTTAATACATTATCTAGAATAATTATCAGTCAGATTAAAATATTTTAATTGGTTTGATCATATCTTTTCTTATTATTCATCAATAATTATTTTATGAAAGAATATGCCACATGCAATGCAGTGGCCTCAAACTAGTGATGCAAAATGGTAGTTTATGCCAAAATCCCAAAGAATTTCTTGTAATAATTCAATTCAATTTCTTAGCTTACAATAGTTAATAACAGAGAAAGCCCACTTGATTTCTCAAGTAGCAATGTAAAAAGGTTATATAAACATATATGTCATCAAAATTTACTTTTCACATAAGGTTCTACATCATGCTGATGCATGCAACTATATTATGAAAGGAAAAGAGGCCTTGTAACAAATCAAACTTTTTTGGTGTTTGAAACGACTTTAACATTTTGATGTGATACAAAATTTCTCTTTCAAGTATTTAAATAGACTTTTCTTTCCTTTTCAAATTTTTTGCTGTCGAATGCTTTTTAGAGTTCTGGGATTAGTCAAGTCACAAAAAAGCACATAATCAATGTGTTTGAACAATCCATCTTTCCATAATGTGATTGCTTTTTTTGGGAGCATATATATGACTTTGCTTTTTCTTGCATATATTCCACTTTTCTATAGTGTTCTTCCTTTTCTTTGAACAAGTACTTATATTACGTATTTGACACATGAAAAAGCCCAAAAACAAGAAAAAAGAACAGAAAGAAGAAAAATTCATGCACACACAAGAAAACATTTACTGATTTATGTATGTATTGGACAATTTCCAGTCAATGTATATTTGATTTTTTGAGAAAGATGAAATTAAATGAAAGAGTATGTTATAGTAAAATGGCAGTCAATAGTGAATTTCTCACACTAGCACAAATATCTCATACACAATCAACCATATTTTATTCGTAAACCAAATAAAAATATTTTTTTTTGATTCCCAATCACAAGTAATATAGAGGTGTTTTACATATCCATATATGTTTACTTGTGTGTATTCAATGGTGAAGTAATTTCTACTTTTATCAGTACGGGTAAATAATGACCCCCAAGAATCAAGAAGAAAGACATTGAAAGTAAAGTTTTGTCGAGTAACACCATCATTCACATTGGTTTTGGCAACTTTCATGTTTGTGCGTTGTAGCACAAATCAGGATGCTAATCGGATGGTCGTGTCGTCCCTTTTCCTATTGAGATTGTAGAACATTTATCCCAGTTGCAATCATAACACATAAATGGTGGTTTCAATGATTACAAAAAATTCTATCAATAAAAAAATATATTAGCGATCTTTTTTGTAATTGTATGTACTTCAAATTGATTCTGAATGACGATGAAAAAGTACCTTGAAGCACATGAAAAAAGAAACAAAGAAAAACAGGTTTCCAATATATGGAAATGCAAATTGCAATGTAATTGTGCCCCTTTCTATAATGATGACTTTTGATCTGACTTAATGAACAAGTATAGTTTGACCTTTAATTAATTAATATCTCTTTTTATTTCTTTTCCTCTTTTTTTTTTAAATTCTCAAGAGGTCAAATTCCTAGAGAAATTGTTTACAAAAAAGGGGAATTTTTAGAAAAATATCACCGTCCAATTGACTTTGCATTTTCCATTTGTCAACTTAATTTAGTCTTATCTAGACAATCCCTAGTAGTAGCTATTCTTACCATTGTCATCGTTAAGTAATCCAATTACCACAGAAATAAGGACGATCAACAAGTCTTGACAAGGGCGGTTTGGGTTATCATTTTGTACCACACGATTAACGTAGGCTCATGTTGATTCTCCTCGCTATTTAACTAACTATACACATAGCCTTTTCGAGGTTTATTCTTGCAATTGATTATGGAACAAATTGGACCTGTAGAATTGACTTATTTCAGCATTCATATGTCAACTTTTGTTTTTTTCCTTAACTATATGGAGACATCTCACATCTCTTTAATCTAAGTTGAAGACATGTTATTACCAAGTTAAGGTCAACATACCAGTTGGCATGCAACCCAAATCAAATCAATTTTGGCATTTAGTATTGTATCACTTCCACAAATCAATTTGAGAATAGTTTCATTAGAAAAACTCTAGCTGTTTTAATGCAACATCGAAGCTGGTGATCGTGTATTATTGCCAAGTCCAAGTGAAGAACTGAAATACGCTTAAGAATTAAACGTCCCAAGTGGATGTGACACCCTTGGCTTAAATTCTGTACCACGACAGTAGCCAAAAGGGAGGGGGGTCATCGGCTATATTACATGGATTCGGTGCTGGTACTAGAGAATGTGGATACGAGATCAATGAAGAATTCAACATAGGTACCAGTGAGAAAAGTAAAAATTTTAGTTTGATATATGTCATGTTTATATCCATATCTATATCGATACACACGATACGCCACGACACATGTATAGTGGGGTTAGTCAAGAATGAAGAGTCTATGTAACATAGTTCATCTGCTAAAATTGTGTAGAACAAACCCACATGGTAATGTAGGATTTTAAGGTACTTATGTCCCACGTTGTAGTAAAAGGATTAGATTGGGGCCAAGACTATAGGGATTGCCATGATGGCTGTCTTAAGGTAACATCCCAAAGACAATTTTGATTGACTGGCAATCCGTTAGGATTTCACTGCTCTAATCTCAGGCACGATAAAGTGAACTAAAGGGTCTTGCTTGACTCTTATTCCTTGTTACTATCTGCAAGCAAAGTCCAGAAATAAAGATTCAAACCCTGAAAAGATGAAACCTAACTTTAATTGTCAGCTTTTTGCCAAATTATTGTTTTTTTTCTCTACAGTCATATTTTCACACGAACTATATTGCTGTAGTTCAACGAATTAGGTGAAAAATGTGAAAGGACACTGCAGACATTTGGAAGCTAATTTCAAGAAGAAAATGTAACCTACATATTTCAGCCCATTTACGATCCACTTCTTATGATCTTCTCCCCTATCAAAGAGAAGCAAAATTGAGGAAATATATGTGCCATTTTTTAATACAGAAAAATAAAGGCTTACCACCAATTAATTACTAGAACAAACTGCATCCGATGGCTTTCTATAATAATTTCTTGCACCAAATCTATATTGATAAATTGGCAACAAATAAGGCCTCATCAATTGGAAAGTCGAAAATAATTGAATTCATGCACAAGTAAGCCTTCTATTTAAAAGTTAATTGCGCATTAAAAAGGCCTGCAAAATTACAAGCAAGAAGAAAAGTAAAAATAGGACTGCCACCAATTAAGCAAAGACTTATCATGCTAGGACAAACTACTACCTGTTGGAATTTTTCAGCTGTACTTTCCTGCAACTATCTTGATAATTGGCTACAGCCGACAAAATTGTCTAAACAGTTAAACCCTTCTTCTAAAATTAATGGCAAAATGCATTAGTAAAGCTTCTAACTTATTATCATGATAGAAATTGAATGGTTACCTGAAGAATAATGCAAAGTGGGATTGAGGTTCTGATGTCTCTTCTAGCTAGCTTAAGTGTGCCTCAACATATATGCTTAAGGCTTCTTTTGCCGTTGAATGGATAAAGATGAGGATTAATATAAGAGAAGATCAATTCATGAACAAGTAAAGCCCCTGACTATTTAGTTGATCACAAGAAGAACAAGAAGCTTTGAGTTGGGGGGAATGAAGCCTGGTCCGAGATCATTCAGATAATGAATCCGACTTTTCGGCTTCAACGAATGGTCTCGAACCAGACAGCATTCCCCTCAACAATTCAAAAGAGAAAGAGAGAGAGAGAGAGAGAGAGAGAGAGAGAGAGAGAGAGAGAGAGAGAGAGAGAGAGAGAGAGAGAGAGAGAGAGAGAGAGAAAAGAGGAGGAGGATGTCTGATTTTGATATGGCCATGCACTGAGTTTTCATTTTCCTGGGGTACTTATATACGTGGGATGGGGAGGGCTGTGTTTTGGAAGTCAGAACAGAAGGGGTAGATTTTTCTGTTTTTTTCACTTTTTACACCTTCCATACCATGCTTTTCACACAGAATATATCATAAGGTAGTGTTTACTGAGTGTAAGCACAGAATCTATATATGTTGTCCTTTTTAAAAGAGTTTCTGAGCAAATGTTTTTCCATTCCAACTTGTGAATATATGATCCAACCAAGAGGATAAATTTGGAAGGAGAAATGACATGTACACACGATATAAACTAGATTAATAGTAAGTTTAAATTTGACAAAATATGATAAATTCTCAACTTAGACATATTGATACGGTTTTTGTACTATAACTCTACTATTCAATAATAAGATATAAAGTAGTATGTGTATCTGACTAAACATGTTGCTACCTAGTCAACTATTTCCAAAACAAACCCTTCTTTGCCGTCAATTATTTTAGTGAAAGAGTGGTATAGAAGTCAAGACCATGTGGGATGCAGTAAATAATGGAGCCATACTATGTTAGAATAAGTGTGATATTGAGGTCA
Source organism: Mitragyna speciosa (assembly GCA_024721245.1). Taxonomy (NCBI): domain Eukaryota; kingdom Viridiplantae; phylum Streptophyta; class Magnoliopsida; order Gentianales; family Rubiaceae; genus Mitragyna; species Mitragyna speciosa. The sequence continues at coordinate 3,291,087 of CM045571.1, forward strand.
AAAGAATAACTTTTCTGAATAACTGAGTATCAAAAGCCAGGACGATATAAGATCTACTCAACTTACCCCTACCCTCTTAGTAAAATCCCATGTTTCACTAACAACTTCAATGGCAAAAATACATCAATACATGGTACAGCTTCTGTCTATTCTGCCGCTGTAACGTAGTCCCAGCTTAATAAATTGAGTGCCTTTTTAGACTAGCAATTGATAAAAATTTGTAAAGGATGTCTCTTTTGGTTCCCATTTCAGGAAAAGGAGGAAATGAGAAGTGGACCTTAATCAATAAAGGCTTTGTATAAATTATGTGATTCCAAGCTTCGATTGAAAGAATACGAATCAGCTAGTTAAAGCTTGAGTTGGGCCAAGAAAAAAGATTTGGGAAATGGGAGTGACACACAAAAGTTGTGAGAGCAAAAAGTGGTCAAGTGACGTTAACTGTGTGAGATGATTTTTCACTGTGCTCAATTAACTTTGTGATCCGCTTGAGGCAGAAATTATGCAAGTTCTGTGGTTTGGTATAATATTTGGTAATTAATGTTGGTATTTCACTTGTGCAAGTTCTCGAGTGATCAAGAACTGATTATCTCTAGAAGAGTATCTTCACCAACAAAAAACCCGGATTCCTGGTAAAAGTTTCGAACTTTCTGCTGGATTATGACGCAGAACATCACTTGATGGACCTCGCAATAGGCTAATATAATAAATTCAATGCTAATCAACCATAGCCAAAAGATAACACTTTGTTGTAGATTTGGAGTTTCAATAGTTGAGAATGCATATCATCGTTAATTTTTTCAAGGCCTAATTGCTCCAGGAGTTCAACTTGGAGCGGGAAAGTAGCCGAGATTTTTGCTTTATGTAAATTTTCCTTTGTAACTAGTAGACAATTTTTTTGACAGACGAAAATTTTGAAGGAAAACGTAGTATATACTATTGATCATTTCTTTTGTAAAGTCATTTTCACTTTTGTCCTATAAGGCTATAATAAAATTCAGCCATGATGTAAACAGATTGCAAACCAATGCCTGCCAAATATATCATTATACCACCGACGTTTTTTTTTATTTTAGAATAAACTCATTTTTTTAAGGAGGGGAAACCTAAGGGAGAGGGATTAGGAATGAGGACCTAAGGGGACCTACCAACTCACAACTTCTAAGCAATTGCTGACTGAAAGAGGGGCCAATGGACCTTATGTTCTAAACTCAACACTAAATCCTAACCGATGTGGGAAACCCACCTTTCTTTTTTTGAGAATAAACTCTTTTTTCACAATTATACCACCGACGTTTTTGTTGCTTCAAAATTGTGTGATCAATCATTTGCTACATTTTTTTATATCAATTGCAACTGTGTTAATATAAAAGCTATGGGCCTATGCAAATGGAAATGTGTAAGTAGTGCTCTTTATCTTCTGAAGCAGAGGAAAGTCATTAATCTCATTCAAATGTTGAATGGCAGGGAATGTTAAGTATAGACATCATCTAAAGATCAATTGAATTCAGCATGAAAAAAATATTGACCAACATTAAGAAAATATCCATGATTACCATCCAAAAGTTTAGTCATGATAACACAACTGAAAGGCATACTATCATCAGACAACCACAAAGACCTTGAACGAACTATTCAAGTTGTTAATTACAATCTCAAATTTAACGAAAAGGGCAACCTAGTTCTATCCCTCTTCCTAACCTCATCCCCCTCGACAACAAGCCGCCGTCGGGAATAGCAAATTTAGGTACTTTTCCATAATACTATAATTAGTTTACATTGACTTAAGTATAAACTTAAGAGGTCATGATAATGGTTAATCCACGAATCACCTTTTACTTATTTTGAACAATTTCATGGGGAGACAAATCACCTTGTAGTCATATGCTTTTGTACATAGTATGACAAACATCTCACTTTAGAGTTTGGACCAGTAGACTAATGCATGTACTAGATAATCAGGGTTGACATTGCTATAGATTCACATGTGAACAATCCAACAAGATTCTTGGCTATGCATTATTGTCAATGCCAGCATGTGTTATGATTGGATCACACAATCAACTTCAATTATGAAGAGTCTTCGAAGGCGACTTGTAGTTAGTGTAAGCAAATAATTTAGATCAAGCAAAAGTAAAGTTCTTGATAAATGTTGAATTGTTTGGTCAACAAACTTGATCATTACTCTTAATCCATCAACATAAAAAATGCATTAATTCAGATAACTACAATAAAGATGCAATCAAATTCAAGAAAACAAGGTATATCGATAAAAGACATTAGACTTTCTGGTTGGGAATACTGATTCCACAGCAGTGCATGTTCCCATCAAAAGTCATCTTTTGCCGAATATCTTCAACTAACAATACAACTTAAAGCACTTTACGCTCTATGGGAATCTTTTCTTTAGGTTTGCAATGTTTTTATAATTTGGCTCTCCACGATTGCCCAGAGCAAAGGTTTCAGCACCACTAAAGAACATCTTATTGGGTCCCTATGCAATATATCACTCGCTGAATTTAGTCACGGGAAGCAACTATCAGTTATAAATCATATTGTATTTATAGCTAACTAAACCTTCCTTTATGTTTCATTTTCACCTTCGTGCACAAAGGATTACAAGTGCTAGGAATAGGTAAGTTTTCAATGGCTATCACTTACTCTTTACGGGAATATGGGTGGGGGAAAGGTACAACATCAATGCACAAGATTAGTTGTGGCTCAACTGCTATTCATTGCGAATAAGACTGAACATGCATATAAGAAACAAACATCCCTTGTGAATAACTCACCTCGAGAAAAGTACATTGGCATTAAAATGTTTGAGAATGATTATTATATGACTGAACAAAGTGCAGAAATAGTTCAGCCTAGTGATACGATGAAGAAAGAGAAGGTACACTCGGTCAGTCATTAGTCCAGCTCCAAATTTTGTATTCCCTACTTTCTAATACAATATCATGTGTTGAGGTTGAGAGTAACTAAGAATGTTATTCATGATTGCTAGCCAGTTCTTTTCCAGAAAAAAGGGAACACATACAACAGAGAAATCCTTCAGGGATAAATATAGGACATGGGCTTATAACTTACAAAATTTACAGAATCCTTCAGGGATAAATATAGGACATGGGCTTATAACTTACAAAATTTACACTTCACAAATATAAACAAATACACAGCCTACTGCAAACATTTTTTGCAGATAATTAGAAAACCAAATGCACGTCACAAAAAAGAAACAGAAGATGATAAATTCTTCCTTCAATAAATTAGAAGAAACTGACCCAAGACTAGGATTGAAAATCAATGCCCATATTCATGCCACCAATAATTTTAGATGCAAATGATTCGAAAAGGACTTGTCCAAATTCATGCTCATCTTTGGATTTGCAAGTGGTGGTACCAGTCTGTATATTGACACGATATTTCCTGTTTGTGGAAGAAATTGCTGCACTGTCTTTGTAGATACTGAGACTAGGTATCCCCTTGTCTTCTCTGCAGCTTTTTCTTCGACCCAGCTTTGGTGATTTTGCACGAGTTGGTGGTTGCTAGATGAATAGAACAAAATAAGCATTAATCAACCATGACTTGTGAACATTGAGCAATAAGCATCTTAAAAAATTTGTAGTAAATATGAGAAAATTATTAATACTTCAAAAATTGCATTGCAAATAGAAATCTCAAAGCTTCCAAAAAAAAAAACAGCATAACAATTTGTGCAGTACCTTTTTCAATTCAGCTTTGGGCGGAGGCCCATCGTGATAGAAGCTTGGCATTGGATTTGCCTTAAATATCAAACTCTTTCTAAATTGCTTAATAGCTACTTCTTTTTCTTCCTGAAAATATTTGAAAAATGGCAACAACAAATGACAAGATATTATCAGACTCTATATGCTTAGGAAGCAAAGAAGTAAAATCCAGATAATTAAGATGTGATGGGAAAGAATATGCCTCATAATTGATGTTGGATAAGAGAAGGAAGGGAATGTGAAGTTGTGAGCTGAGGTGGTAAAAGTTATACCTTGGTCCTCTCCTCCCACTGAATTCTCTCAGCTTCCAGAGCTTGATGTTTCTCTTCTAATTTTGAGTAAAACTATGATGACAGGCAAAAGAACAGAAGAATAGACTCTGTTTGAGTTGTAGATACAACACTTAATAACATAAGAAAACAACTATTATATGTAAGACATTAAGGTACATTACCTCCTTCCTTCTCTCTGCACGTTCACTGCATCTGAACACAGGGGTTGATGCAGTGGTAGTCCTTGCCTTCCTTGTCGATGATAAAATACTTCACATAGTTAAGGAATTAATCTAACCAAAGTGTCAAAGAAATGAAACAAACTAGAGCAAAAGAAGTGCTTATAAAGTAGGAATCATGAGAGGATACGAAGAAGTAACAGAACAGGAGTCTTCTTCATCAGGGTGCTTTTTGTTATTAGGTTGCAATGGCTTCCTTTGTACCATGGTTGAGACAGGCTGCAAGCAGCAGAAAAGCTAAATAATCAGTTACCAGCAAAAATCTATACCACAACCAGTAACAGATGACTCTCAAATAAAATCCATAGACTTCCCTGGCTTTGGAAATTTTTAGTGACGAAAAGGAAATTTTGCATAACTCTTATCACCCGTTAAAATTTTTTCGTAAAATCAGCTTATGCAGAGAGTAGCATTTTTTGGTATCCACATGTAAGTAGTTATTAGGATAAGGCAAGCAGTAAGAGAAGATTCTGGAAATGAAAATTTTGAAGGGATTTTGTCATTTCACAAACTCCAACACTAAGTGCTTAGAATTTTTCTAGACTGCAGATGAGGTGGCTGACTATTTATAGTCAAGTCATGTACATTAGTAGTTCAAAGACGAAAAGATTTGGATCTGCATATCAGCCAAAGTCTACAAGCATTAGAAAAGAATATGCCAAAGAGACACAGAAAAATGCTAGAGAGGCCTCTCTTGTTTTTCAATTAAGAAGAGCTAACAAGAGAAAAAAGTATGGCTGTGAGAAAACATATCAGGTACAAATAAATTCGTGGAAGAAAAAGGAAAAATAGAAACATAAGAAAAAATTCTGGCTCACAGCAGCTACCTGATTCTGTCTCATGCCATTTAAATGCTTTGAAGTGCTCATCTTAGTTGCTTTGTTAGCAATATTGTTGTCAGGTTCAGTACCTACAGGGCGAACACCAAATGAAGCACGCTTTGCAGTCGCCAAGGCAAAAGGCTGTGGAATGGTGCATTTAGCTTTACAGCTTCCAGAAGCAGATTTTATCTTGGGTTTTGCCAAAGCCCTTGACTTCTTATCATCATCTTTAACTTCATGGCTTTCAGATTTATGTTCCTCAATATTGCCAATCTCGCATTTAGCCACGGGTATATCTTGCTCCTTAACGTTTTCAACTTGATCAGTTGTAGAAATCTCAACTGACTTTTCACTGGTGCACTCCTTTACTTCATACTTCGCTTCAGCATTCTCTTCTAATAAATTGGACTGAAGGTTCCCATTGACATCTTCACATGTCTGAATAACATGACGAGGATCCATTTTTGCATTATTTGCCCCGTCAGAAGCACCACTTAAGTACATCACTACAATATCTGGTTCTTTGTCCATACAGATATCAGTTACTTCCATGATCATTAGACTGTAAAAGAAACGAGTGCTTCCATTAGAAGATAAACCAAATGCTTCTTCAAATTCCTTTTTGTAAAAGCAATCAATTCTTGACTGGCAAATCTATTATGTGCCTATAGAAATATTTAGAAAAACTTGTCAAGTTTCAAAATCAGACTTGGTGTCCTCAGTGTCATAAGACGAGAATGAAATTATTTCATCATTCATCTATACAATTAAAGAAGTAAAAGTGCCAGAACGAAACCATATGACAATTAGCTATCATGTTACATTGCAGACCAATATAACAAGCACAAAATCTTCTGCATCAAGTTTATAGTTTATCATCAAATAACTGTTCACAGACTTCAAAAATCAGGTCAAATAAGACATTCAAAAACAAAAAATTGAATTGCTCATACTACGATATGATTTTGGTAAGATGGAGAAAAAACAACTTATTAACATAGAGAAGCAAAAACTCATTCTGTTCCCCAGTCATTTGATAAGTAAAGTAACAAAACCATGACATTGAGAATATGCATCTTGTATCCCTTTTCCTACCAGAGAGTAGATAAATGTGCATGCACATACAAAAGAGATACTTAAATAAGTGATTGTGCATATTTATTTGCATGGAATACTTCTATTAGCAACTTAAAAACATATAACCAAAGCATTCTCAAGCAAGTCCTGCCTCCTGAGTACAATTTAGCGGCTGCAAACCACTAATAACCTTGATGATTTTGGTCCATCCCGCCACTCTTCCAATTTAATATAAGACTCTGAAATTCTCCTTGAAACGGAAAGTTCAAAATTACATAAGTAGCACTAACACGCATATTCCTATGATTGATTACATTGTACTGCAGAAATCAAACATCAAAATAGCTACATTCATAAACAACTGAAACTTTTTACTCCAATGTCATCAGACTACTAGAAAACTGATAAAAAAATCAAGAGAAATAATAAAGATTCACAATCAAATGCCTGGAAAAAACATCAACATCATTGAAATTCACTCAAATTTCCAGCTAAACTTCTGTATTTCCCAGCATTATTTTATGAACCTATTGAAAAATTTAAAAACTTTCATCTTTTTCCCCTTTTTTCTCATACATCTTTAGATCAACTAAATATTAAAGACAAACAAAGAAATCCCGCACAAATTTTAAAATAAAAATCTAATCTTTCAATCAAAATTTGACTTAAATCCTGAAAATTCACCAAGGAAAAAAAATCAGGTACACTGGACTAAAATCACAAAGTAAATAGATCCCAATTGAAGATTTTAAAGGAAATCAAGGTACATTAATCCTCAATGCACAAATAATCATATGAAAAAGGGAAATTAAACCTGCATTCTGACCTGTATGAAGATAAGTGTGATTTTAGCCTGTTCCAGTGTGTGTTTGTGTGTTTTTGGGTGTGATGAGTGTGTGTTTGTGTGTTTTTTGTCTCTGTTTGATGAAATTTATACTGTTAACTGTACAGACTGCAAGTTAACGGCGTTACTTGACGGCAGTTCAGTAATTTGAATTTACAAGGGAGCATAATTTGCAGAGTAGCCATGGACTTTGAGCATAATTGTGTGAAATTACTAAAATGCCCTTAAGGTAATCTTACATTGGTGGTGAAACCTCAATCAATCTTTTTGTTTATGTTTCTTAGTCTATAATTGTGGGATTGATTTATGATATGTCTATATCATGATACACATGAGATCTAAGGATATGATATTTGATCCTATGAGGGGTAGATGAACTTTAATAGTTTATATAATTCAATGCAACTGAATATCTTTTGTTTGGTGATGTTTGATGAAACTTTGTTATCGAAATTGTGAAAATATACTTGAAATTGACTTGTGATTTTTGTGTCAAAATTATGTATGTCAAGTTGTAATTATGTAAATGATTTAAATAACAAAAGTATGAGGTGGTAGTTGCTTTGCTAAAATTCATCCAAATCAATATGTTCAATTATAAGGAGCTATTAAGATTTTATTCAAGTTAATGCCAAGATAATGAGAAGTGATTAATTACTCGAAAATGATCAAACTTCGCTGAAAATTATCTTTTTCCCTTTTCTTGATAATGATAAATCCATTTTGCACTTTCGCAGTACAATTACCTACCTAACATGAAGCTTCATTTTCTTTGAGAATTGCATGCTTTTTTGGACACAAAACTTAGTTGGAACTTCTTCACCAACTCACAAAATGCTGTTTCTTTTTTATATGAATCTCTTTGACATAACATTTTTTTGTTGTTGTGAAAAGTGTTTCCCCTCGTGTATAATTCCACCGAATGGCCTTAATATAGAGCTCAAGAAAGAAAAGGGTTTGCCAAGCACTAAATTCTTGTCCCTAATCTTTTGAGAGCTTCTCGGACAACCATGGAAAAAAGAGATCTTCACGTTAGTCTTTCATACATTTTGGTGATAGCTTCCAGATGGCCAGTCCCAAGTCAAACAATGAATAAAGCCATTTATTTAGGTTTCATGCATAAAATTTGATCATTTATTTAGGTTTCATGCATCAAATTTGAAGTATTTGATTGAATTAAGATGATATTATCTCAAGCTTAGCCGGATACAATAAGATTTTGATAAGCCAAATTTCTCCGCCTTACATACATTTCTTTCATTAGCCATGCAGAATTTCACCACTTGGGATTCTTATCATCTGAACTTTTTCTTGACCTCATGATCATTCACATGGCATATTATCCTTTGTTTGGATTCAACAGATACCAAAACTTCATCAGTCGCCTTGTTAGAACTTCATATTTTTAGAAAATTACTAGCGTAATTCAATCATATTTATTTTGAAATTTTTATCAGAGTTGAAATTTGTTATTAGTATCTATAAACAATAAAGAAGATGAAAAATAAAGATATCTATACTGTACACTATTTGAATACGTTATAAGTTTGACAACTCTCGCAAAGGTGTCACATTATATAAATTTTAAGTACAAAACTTTTTTTTTTAACTAAAAATTCTACTTTTTAAGATAAAATGGCGTGTAACACGGAGTTTAGCTAGTAAATTAGTACATAATGGCGATTGTAGTAATGACTCCATTTCCATTTGTTCATGCAAGGGAATTTTTTTCTTTTTCGCTACCTCATTTTCCATTAATTCATTATAATTTATTTTTGTTTAACTCAAATAAACTTTGACAACATAACTAAATTGTAACGCTGAAATACGTTTTTATTGGTTGATTATAACACAATTTGGGTTACAATTTTGATCCACTTTCTGAATATAGATGTTTTAGGTTCAGAATAAACATCTATTTTTTTACAGCGATGGATAAAATCATACTAATTGAAATACCTTTTTGGTGAAAGTATTCATTGGAAATTCTTGAAATTTTTGAAAATCTTGAAAATTGAATTTTTGTTTTGCAAGCAAACACCAAGAAATTAATACAATAATTATTAGAGTGCTAATAATGAGTTTTGTGTGTTACTCTGTTATCATCCCAACCTAACCCTAGATCTTTAGGTCCGAATGTTTTTCTTGTTTTCAAAAGGTTAAAGATTAACATTAATTAAATGAAAAAGGGAACATGAATAATCTCTTTCATTTCCTTATTTTTTGCATGTAACTTGGTTGGAGTAGAACTAGATTACTTTAATATGCTGCAATTACAGCAAAACGACGTTTATGTCCCAACTGAAACATTGATAAATGATGACAAACAACGCTGCACCAATTATTGCTTAGGCCCCATCTTTGATTACTCCTGTTTAACCTTTTGATAAAGCCTTAACACCCTCTATTTTAAATTTAATTACAACCTACTTTAGTTTTCTACCCAAATTGCCCTTCTATCAAAGATTTTCTGATTAATTGGAACCTCTGATCTCTATAATATTGGCCCTAGTTCTTGAATCATGAATTCTAACAACTTGATTGTCTGTATTGTTTGCGTGTACAAGGAGTTGAGTGTCTTGAAATAATGTCTTAAATTCGAGATTTGTGAATGGTGAGATACACCAAGAGGAATTTCTATCAAGGAGTCCAATCCAATTCGACTCCAAATAAGTCAGGACCAAAGTGCTATCGGATGCCAAAGAGTTTAGAGTGCCTATCATTGTTTGCATCTCTAAGGTCTTCTAGTGTCTAACTTTCTGTTTTTCATGCAAGATGACAATAAATTGACAATCATAACAAATAATATCATAGCAAGAATTTATGCTATTAACTGGCTGAGCTCATAGAAGATCGCCCTATTTTAGGTAACTCTCCCACAAGTTGCTTTCTCACGTCCCAAGCTCATCTAGCAAATTGGGACTATAATATTATAACTTCTAAAGTCAGACTAGAGATTGAATTTGTTTGGTGATTTTTTTTATCAATCTCACTAAGTCATTCTGGCCAATTCAATCACATTTTTCTTTCTAACCAAATTTCAATTATTGACGAATTTTAATTATTTTATTCGTTTTGACCGTGTTTAATCAATTTTTAAATTTAAAGCTATTGATTCGATGTAATTAATTTTGATGCACCATTCCTTCCTTGTGCACTTTACAAAAGGCAACTGAGGCCCTTCAAATTAAGCTGCAAGAAAAACAAGAATGCAGCACATAATAGTGAACAAGTTAAAATATGGTCATGCATTAATCATTGTGTCAACATTATCAAGGTTGCTCTTGGAATTAGAGTTTAATTGAAGGGCATTTTGTTATATAATACAGATTAAGTTCCTAATAATTAGTTTTAAAAGATTTAGTATAATTGTATGTGTGGTTCATAAGTAGACCAAAAAGATTGGTTTGAGCCCATGAATGGATTTGTGAGCTGTGTTTTGGTTAGGAATGGCTACTGTGAGTGTTAAATAAGGAAGAATTCCCCTTAAACAAAGGCAACTAAATTAATTATAGGGACATACCAACCTTTTCACTTCTTCTTTATATCACGCATTAGATATTCAACCTTAACCATGAAGGATACATCCTTATTGTCCCACCGCCCGAATGCTGCAAGCCTTTTAACATGGTGGCAACTTTCAAAATTTAGGAGAACAATGTTTTAGGTGAACCCACATTTGCTCTTTTTTTTTTTTTTAAATTGATTTTGCTTCCTTTCCCTCACATGGATGAAAAGACATAAAATTTTCGTATAGAATCTTTCAATAATATAAAATTTTAAAATTATATTCTTTATATTAGGTTAAATAACTTTAGATTGACAAACTTGCTTCCTTGTAGAATAAGAGAACAAAAAACACCAAAAAAAAAAAAAAAAAAACTCACAAGAGGGCTCAGAAGAGCCGTGTTCGTCTCAACCATTGGCCCATAGCTAATTGTTCATGCCCACTTGCTGAGCCTACTGAATTTAATCTACACACTATTTTTTCCGAAAATGTTAATTAGTATGGGCCATAACCTACATTAGAAAAGATCTCGGGCTAACTACTAATGGGCCTTAATCTACTCCAGCAAAGACCTCGGGCTTTATAACAAGTCCATACACACACACACACACATATATATATGTATGTATGTATGTATATTTCACAATCTATGAAATATTAAACTCCATACTCTTTTTTTTTTTTTTTACTTTAAGCTCTGAAAACATAAAATTAGTATATGAATTTTAAATATCATAAAAGGATATCTACATTGTTTATTCAATTATATATATGATATGTATATATATAAACTTTCTTGTAGTACAAGGCAATTCATAATTTAAACAAACAGTCAACTAAAAAGGAGTTCTTACAAATTAAATATTCCAAAAACATAAACAAGATTGAATTTCATACCTAGTTTTTTAACTATAGCGAGTAGTTGATGCAACACATGAATTTATAACATGCTGCTTTTGTTAAGCTTTTCGCATATGGTTTTATGTTTGTAATTGATTATAGATGTATGTAAAGAAATTAACATTTGTTCTCTACCTCAAAATTACATATTTGATAATTACAATTAATTATCGATTGCTTGGATGAAAAAAAAGGTCAAAATCACGAGAAATTACAATGTTCAAGATTTAACTTTTTCACATTTCAAAATAAATTACATAATTCTTACAAAACAAAGAGACTAAAACAATCACAAAGATTTTAGTATAATTGTATGTGTGGTTCATAAGCAGACCAAAAAGGTTGGTTTGAGCCCATAAATGGATTTGTGAGCTGTGTTTTGGTTAGGAATTGTTAATGTAAGTGTTAAATAAGGAAGAATGGCCCTTAAACGAAGGCAACTAAATTAATTATAGGGACATACCAACCTTTCCACTTCTTTGTTATATCACACATCAGATATTCAACCTTAACCATGAAGGATATATCCTTATTATTCCTGTGTCCCACCGCCCAGATGCTGCATGCCTTTTAACATGGTGACAACTTTCAAAATTTAGGACAATAATGTTTTATGTGAACTCTCTCATTTGTTTATTATCTTCTTTTTTTTGGCTTTCTTTCCTTCACATAATAAAAAAGATAAAAATTATATAGTTATATCAAACTTTACTCATTGTTAATATGTCATTTTCTTTTTTTTTTTTGAAATATGATATGTCATTTTCAATAATATACAAATTTAAAATTATATTCTTAATATTAGATTAAGTAACTTTTAATTGACAAACTCGCCTCATCATAGGACAAAAAGAACAAAAAATTAAAAAAAAAAAAACCATCTTTTAAGGGGGCTCAGAATTTCTGTATTCCAGGTCTTAACCATAGGCCCACAACTAATTGTTCAGGCCCATTTGCAAAGACCCTAGTGGCTAAAATTGATTTTCTACTTTCACAAAGAAGTTAAACGCTATTGGGCCTTAATCTCCACCAGCAAAGAGCTCCGGCTTTATGTGTGTGTATAAAATTTTTTTTAAAATAGTCAATTTTAAATATATATATATATATATATATCTTATTCATTGGAAAAGTTTTGTCCCCAAACCTAACCTAATTATTTAGGACATCAATTGTTGCTGTTACGTTCGACTTTCAAACATTTCTCCTTTTTCTTTACATTTAAAAAGTTTTAAATGTATTTCGAAACTAAAATACTTTTTGGAATAAAATGTTGAACAATAGTTGCGTCAAAGACGCTATGATATTTAGTATCAAAAACATTTAACGTAATATGTTACTTTTAACCTAATTTCATAAGAGTCCTATATTATTGCAACTTACTAAAAAAGTATTTCAATAAATTAATACTAATTTAATTTAATTTTAAAAGAATATCATATTATCCTAACTTACTAAGGAAATCTAAAAATTATTTTTAATAAATAAAAAATTAACTGTAATTTTTTCTTAACAAAAAAAAAGCCATAATTGCTACTACTTTTTAATCTAATTAAAACCCTACATTCCAATAGCATAAACCCTACGTTTTGAATCCTAAACCCTAAATCCTAAATCCTAATTCAAAAGTAAATATAAAATCTTGTAATGAAAATGTCAGCCAAAGTTTTTTTTCCTAGGGTCTATGTTGCAATAATAATAAAAAAAAAGTAATACTTACGTAAGAAACTGGTATTGAAGGCTACAGGTAAAATAAGAATTAGAGTTTGTAATTGATAATGACTTTTGAATTGTTAAAATTTGTCTGTAACTAAAAATCTAGTTACAGTGTTATTTTCCTAAAATGTTCACATGTCATTTAATGGATTATAACAGTTGTGGGAGGAAAGAGTTGAATGAAAATGAGATTTCAGACATTCCATGGATTCAATGTAATATGGACGATGTATTATAAAATATTTAATTGTTGGGCAAGATATTGGGAAAAAAATGATTTTTTCCATAATGCATTTTACATGTAAACAAAGCTGAGGGTACTAACTCGAGTAGAAAAGCATGAGCCTGATTTTGTCAAGTTTTTCAGACAGTTTATACAAGCAATAGATGATTCCTGTCTAAGATATAAACATTTATTCTTTATCTCAAAACAGCGAATTCAATCTTGAAACCGAAGTATTCGAGACTTAACTTTTTCTTATTTCCAAATCTTGAAAATTACAGAATTCTTACAAACCAAACAGGCTAAAACAAATACCATAAGAAGTAACAATAGAGACTTTATTCATTCAAGTCACATGCTAAAAACAAGAGTTGTGATCTCTTCTTACATGTACATTTATAAACCTTAGACACCACAATAAGCTTTCAAAGCATGCTTGACATTTCTACCTTCCTCTGTTATAGCAAATGCGAGGAACTCAAAATATTCAAAGGGTTTGAAAAGCAAGAGATGTTCCTCATCCACTAGCTCCTTGGGGACTTCCAACTGGTATCCTGATTTTGGAATTGAGAACAAACCAAGTGAATACCGGATATCATTCCCAGCAATCATGACCCGATGATAAGGGCCATAGAGTCTCCCATTTGTCCATCCCTACAAAAGTTGAATTCAGTTTTTACAGTAGTTGTTATCAAGAAGGTGACATCGACATGTTACTGAACTAAATAAGTTTTAAACCATGTACAATTTATTTCATTTATAAGCATTAGCATATTTGCAATTAATTAACTTTTCAACTAAATAGGTAACGTGGATTATGCAAGCCAAAAATATCATTGCGAATGAATGATGAACGGGCCATGTAGGTTTGATACCAATATAAATAAGTAAAAACTTGACATGAGATATGGAGGAACCTAGGTGATTGACTCCACTTCAGCTCGGCCACCTGGGTGACCGAGTTCCACGTCAGCTCGGCCACATCACACATCGGCACTTCGGATAGGGACATTGGGAGACTAAACTTACTTTTAGCTGTTATTACATTCTCATTAATGCTCTGACTACCAATTGCTATTTCGGAGTATGGTTTGTCTCATCCCTTAATTATTCACTTTCTCTTCCATTACCACTAACTTGCTACTGCACACACAGAGACACCTAGAGAACACTCCATCTCTCTATTTTCTTTATTGAAGTGTCTTTACTGACTTAACCATTAGAGTGTTTACGGGATTAAATCCCCTTACATGTAAGATTTCTTGCTTAACAAGCAAGTTCTCTAGATGCACAGTGGGATCTGTAAATTGAAGACTCTACAAGAGACTATGTTAAATGGGTAGTATCATGGTTTCAAGATTTTTTGACATGACAAGTTTATGGCATAGCACAGATATGGCACTCAAATGACGAAGCTTTTTGACAGAAGTTGGTGAAAACTTACATGAAAAGCTTCACCAAGAAGGACTGCGAAGGAGTCTGGAGAGGGTTTGAACTTAATCCACTGCCCATCCTTTGTCTCAATTTGGAATCCATGGACTTCACTTGCGTGTAATGTTGCAACTATGTTCTTATCTGCGTGAGAGGGTGCTCCAATCTGTGATTCATTGGTCTGAGGTGCTTTATACTTCATCACACGAAGAAAATAGTCTGCAGAATTCAAGTGCTCTTCCTTGCATTGCTCGATTCCGAAGCTCTCCAAAATCATTGTTCTTACCATTTGATCTAATTCAGAGAGCTTCTTCGAGTACGCTTGTATGGTTTTGCTGGCAAAAGTGTACATCAAGCTAGTAAGTCATACATGTTAAAAAAAAAAAAACACTGGGCAAACTGCATTAGATGCTAGCGTAAGATCCTGGAGATTTTCACTGGAGCTAGCCTTGCAAGTACTATTGCATAGAGTACAAAATATATACCACAACTTGAAGGAGTTGAAATTTTTGTCATGGACTATCTCCCATGGCTTGTGTGTCCTGTAAGTGGAAGTCTACATAAATCTATAATTATGAAACTAGTTATTTACAACACCCTATATATGTACCCAAATAACAAAAATTACAATTATTCGTATAAATTATTTTATCGAGATTTGTCTTCCTACTAGGCAAAATTATAGAAGTTTTATAAATAATAATGGGTAGATGGGTGGTTATTTAGTGTTAATATAATTTAGAGACATTATGTATACCACATAACGTCTCCTATACGTAAAAATTCATATTTTCCCGAACTATTTTTTTTTTGTCAAAAGTTTACCGGTATATTTTCCTAAACTATTTACATAGCGCCACCTTGACTTTTTATTTTTTATTTTTTGACTGTAACGCCACCTTGACTTCAACATGTGTTTTTTCAAACATCACAATTATTTAGTCCATGTTTACATGGATGTAGAAAAGAAAACTAGCAGTTTTGTACCTTAAGTTCGTATTTCCTTCGGGGCCATAAATTTTGTACGAACCTCTCAACTTTTTGAGGGATGCCTGCGTCATCAATGCCCATGCTTTCAAAGAGTGGACATGTGGATTCTGTCCAAAATAACCATAGATAGCCTTCTTGGAGATGTTTTTCATTTTGGTCTGTATTGGAAGGTCAAAGATCCATTTTATGGCATCAATAACAGATTTTCTTAGTTGAGGAGGGACTTCGTTAAATGAAGCTTCAAAGCAACCGTATTCTTCAAGGGCAATTCGGACCTGAACTTTCAAGGAATCCCATAATGGGGTTCCTGGTTTCAGCTCTAGATCAGAGAAATCTAAAACGGGAAACTTAATGGTTTCAGAACCCATTTTCTTTTATCTTCAAGAGGGGATATTCTTGGTGTGTTTTCCAGAAGGCTGATGAATATTGTAGTTTAGGAATGAGGCCTACATATAATTTTAATTCAACTTATCTTTTTAACTTTTGTGTGGAGAAATATAGTCCAAAACAGATGCAATCTTTTTCCTCCAACCTAAAATAGGAGTTTAAAAAAAAAAAAAACCAAGAATGAAATCTCTTAGTTTTTCTTATACTCCAGCAAGGAGGCTAAGAGACAAATCTTTTTCAACAAAAACTAATTTGGCCCATATCTTTTCAAATCCTACCAGCTGTGGTCCTTTAAAAAAACTAGGGATACGCCAGACAACCTAAACTCTATTGGCTGAAGCTGAAAAAAAAAAAAAAAAAAGACACTATAACAATTTGTACCTTTTGCTGTGTACCTTGATGACTGACCAACTTTGTTCCTTTTGTCATTGTTTACCTAGATGGCTGACCTACAATTATTGTTCTATATGGTATGTTGCTATTCAGCTTGACAGAAAATACACTTATCAAAATTATTCTATTCTAATGTCACGTGGAAACTTTTAACAAAACTTCAGAATTACCTTCACAAATAAAAAAGGCTGTGGATAGTATTCAAACTACTTTTTTGTTTTGGGGGGGGGGGGGGGGATGAGGTTTTGAAATATTACACAGTGACAAGATGGAGTAACGCTATCAAAGCTCCTCCAAAATCATTAATGAAAGTAATTTTTTTTAAAAAATTACAAACAAAAAAGAATTATAAGGGAAAAAGTATATGATTAATTATTAATGTTCAAAATAAATCATGACTTGCATGAGATCATGAGAGAAAAATAGAGACATGTAAAGTAAGGACATTTTCATACTAATATTAAAATCTCTATTTTACTCCTGAAGATGGAACCTTATCACTTTTGAAGAAAGGACATTTTTGGTATATAAAATGTGACATATTTTGATGAGCTAAAATAAAGTAATTGCTTCTGCTTTATAAATAGTATAAATAAATAAGGAAACAAGACAAAATAAGATAAGATAGTTCTAATCGCACTTTACATTTTTTATAGTGGCACTCCTACTAACTTCTATGTAAGGGTAAATTATTGTCGCATGTTATGACAAAATACATGCACGCAAACACACACATATAAAAATAACACACACATATAAATATACATACATACATAGATACATGCATACATACATATGAATTTTATATTTCATAAATGAATATCTACGTATTCTTCCAATTTGTCAACATATTATACCATTTTTGAATGAATTACAGTTTAAATTTTTTTTATACTAGCAAGTGCAAATACATGTCACATGTACATAAAGAGAGTTTCAATTTGAATGGAGATAATGTACCATTCATTCAAATTCGCTGGTGTAAACAAATCTTTATACTGTCAGTATAAACCAAGCTAATCTTTTTGCAATTGCACACGTATGGTGTACCAAAATTATTAGTTATTAATAATCAATAGCTCACTAGTAAAATTTTGTCTTTCTTGTTAAAACAAAGGATATGTCCTTGCTGAATAAAAGTGAAAAGAACTGTCCAAGTGCAAATTAATTCATTAGCTTTATATGTTGCCATTCGGAAGTTTAACTGCCAACTGCCAATTCATATGGACCTCTTTACTTCCGGGCTATATATACACGCTTACTTTCTATTCGGACTGATAATATTACGGAAAAAGATAGACACAAAAATTAAGGATTTGGGGTCTTCTGTTACATAATTTAGTGTTACACTCACGTTACACCACCTAAGTAATTGACAATTGTACCTATCTTTGGAGACATAGTTAGTGGTTTTACACTTATCAATCACTTAGGTGGTGTAACGTGAGTGTAACACCAAATTGTGAAACAGAAATCAAAATTGAAATTAAGTTAGAGGAAGACTAGGAGTTTGTGTAAAAAGAAAGGAAGAGAAGAGTTGACAATTTCTTGCCATTTTTTTTTTTTTTTTGCCAATGACCGAAACCACCAAAAACGATAATATCACCACAAGAATGGAGAATGGAATTACGAAATCAAACGAGGATAGAAGTTCCATGAATCAGAATGAGAAGACGAATAGGATTCAAGTTTCTAATACCAAAAGGCCCCTTTTCTTCTACCTCAATCTTGCCAAGATTTTTAGCTCATTTTGTTCGATGTAGCACGTGATTTTTCTATTGTGGTGTGTTTTTCATGCATGCATGCAGGGTCATGCACAGTGGGGGAGCCAAGATTTTATTCTGGGGGGGTGAATCTAAAATTATAGCCAGTCAAGTAAAATATATTAAAAAAACTCATGTGAATATAGATATCACCAAAGATAATTTTAAATAGAAGGCAAGGACTTATACAATTAGCAAATACAAAAATAATATCCTATTTACAAGTTTATTTGAGTATACGAGACACATGAAATTGCGCACGGTGACTTTTGATTTTATCAAAGTCATTGATGATTGAATCTATGTCAAAAGTTTTAGCAATTTCTTTCTCAATATACATTATCATAGAACTAGCAAGAAAGTCTTCCTCCATTCTAGAACGCAAACAAGATTTAATGATTTTCATAGCAGAAAAAGCACGCTCTATTGTAGCTGTTGAAACAGGAAGAATGAAGATAAGACGAACCAATCTATCAATAAGAGTATAGATCATCGACTTTCCTGTCTTTGCTAACACTTGGCACAAGTCTTGAAGTTGATAATTACGGGAAAACTCAATCTAGAAAAGCTCTAATTGAGTTCTCAAGTGTAGCTTCTCTTGATTTGTGAAGTCAGCTGGATAGAACTTGGTTGCAAGCTGACAAATTCGTTCAATATTAAAAGCCTGAAAATTATCTTTGGAGTGCAATGCTGAACTCAAGCTAAGCAATTTCATTGCATCTTCCTTAAATCTATTGTTCATTTCAAGTATCTGAGAATTAACCGTTGCCAAAAACACATCAATCCTATAATGATGCTCCATGGTAATGGAATCATTTTGTTTCCATATCAGTCATGGTCCACACATGGCCCATAGCATGACCCACCAAAGACCACCTTAAGGCTGATGTGGATAATTTTGGATCTCATGTCCATATAAGTATTTTCCATAATATAATAATTAACTCTTCACAAAGATTACAATTTGTGCCAAGTAACAGCATTAGAGTTATTACTCAATAACTCAGCTGATTTAGTCATATCTGTTTCTGATTTGTCTTCAATACATCTGAAGATATCCTCTTGTGATGGTAAAAGTTTGCAGGAAGGTATATTGCTAATCATATCTTCAATCAAATTTGACGTCCTCCTGCCTTGTGGGCATTTCCATTCTTTTGCATTGATAATGGAATCCAATCTTGCATTGATACACCGTACCCATTCCTTAATGTGCTATCAAAGGTCCACGAGGGATGCTCATTTTCTTTTCAGAGATGAATATTGATATTTTTAATTACAATAAAAAAGTATTTATATATTTTTTGGTCTTTCAAAAAGAATTGAATTTTACTCCTGAACATTTACTTTAGAATCAACCTTTTAAAATCGAGGTAGAAGATTACAACGCGCAAAAGTCAATGAATGCGATTTGCAACTTTAAAAGTTGATATAATCGACATCTTGTTTTTTCATCTAATTTGATCCAAAATTCTGATGAATTCAATTTCCTAAAAATTTACAAAAAAAGTCAATTTTTTTTAGATTGATCTCGTTATTATCCGGAAAATAAATAAAACTACCAATTTGTTTTTTTAAGTGTTGTCTAAAACTACCAGGATATTTTGTGTAAATAACACAAAAACTTAAGTGGGGGTAAAAAATGGAATTTAGCAAAACTATAAAAAGCTTGGTTTAAAAAAAAAAAAACTATAAAAAGGTTTGTAATAACAAGGCGGGAACCCTTCCTCTCTTCGTCTCAAAGGGAAAAGCTTGAACGACACACTTCCAATGGCTGACTCAGACTCACCAAGGCACACTTGCTTAAAGCTAGAAATTCCGACCCAAATCAACGATTCGGACCTCCGAGACATCGAGCCCATATTCGTTAAGGGCACATGGTTCCCCACCCGCTTCGACCTCGCCATCACCGACGGCCGCGACGCCTGGATTTGCACCGGTAATTATTCAGGAAATTATTATTATCAGTATAACTTAATTTAATCAGCTAATTTTTAGTTAATTTTGCAATTTTTTTCACTATATTTGTTTATTATTTGTGAATATTTGAAGCATCGGAGGAGGAGGTTGAGGAGAGGGCGGCTATGTGGGACCAACCGGTGTCGGAGTACATTGATTTGGGTGAGAAATATTTGGGCTTTCAACAACCCGGATCCGTTTATGGGTTTTCGGATGCTGGTAGCGGGTCCAAAAGGGTCCGTTTCTATTCTTTTAAAAGTTTCTGAGTTTAGAAATATTATGTAATTAAATAAATGATCTTTTGCTCAATAAGGACTTCGAAATTGGAGGTTTTATTTTATAGCTGTAATAAGGGAGGATTTTAATTAATTTAAAATTTTGGGGATTTTTACTGATGGATTTGGAGAGAAAGTTGACATTTTTATGACATTTTAATTGAAAAGAATCAAGAAATGATGGATTTTTTTTTTCTGGGGTAGAATTTGGATTAGATTAGGGTTGAATCAGGGAAAAAGAAAGTTTAATGATTTTAGATGAATTGTTATCGAATTTAATGAAGATGATGGACTATTATATCACAACTTTCCTTCCTAATAGTTATTTTTTGTTTTGATGTATGTAGTTAACATGGACATTTGAGAAGGAAGGGATGAAGCTAGAGTGGCGATGGAAATGTCAACCATCGCCAAATAGTAAGAAAACTACGGCAGATGTCTTGGATTTTCTCTTGGATGCAAATATACGGCTAAGTGTAAGATTAAAGAAGTGTAGAAACTTTTTCTTGCTTTTCGGTATTTTAGTGCCAGTGGAATTCTCTTTTTATTTGTCTCTGTTGCATTATTTAAAATGTTCATGGGTTTTTTATTTGATATCAATAGGAGGAAGTTGTCAGGAAAACTGAGTCTTTTGAGAGGATGAAAATGGAGGCTGAAAAATGCTTAGCTCAATGTGAGAAGCTCAGTGTTGAGAAGGCAGAATTTGAAAATGAAATGTATGCTAAGGTTTGCTTCTAATACAAATGCCAAGCTCTTTGTCATTGTTGTTCCCAGTTCTCAAGTGAGCTTTTACATGCTCATTTTTTGCCTGTCCTATTGAACTAATTTAACTACATTGTGTTTGGTACTTGTTTATTTTCCTGTCTGTTTCTTATTGCCTTGGAGGTGCTTAAATTGCAGAGAAATGGATCTTTGAATAAGCACAGCATGAAGCTACTACATACCTGCTGCCTGATATTGAGTGTGCATTTTCCTGCTGGTCAAATTACCATAAGTCTCTACCACACTTTGAGAAATTATAAGAAATACTTATTTCCACATGGCATATTCTGAGATGGTTTAACAACAGAATGATATTACTCAAGTCTTTTCAACGTGTCTATTAAACAAGAGAATATCCATTTCCAGTGACATGCACTCAGATTGTTAAGAATAGACATTTGTTACCCGGTTCTGTTGTCCATAACAAAGAGAATCAGTTTGAATCTGTTTGTGTTTTTTCCTCAAAGCCACCTTATTACATTTGATCAAGCAAAATTTTGCCAGGAGCGATCAGAACCTCATTTACATATCCAACAAAGAGTTGTACTGTTTATTACTTTTGATGTCCCAATAGATGGAACTTGTAAGCATAATTGGCAGCTATAGAGCCAAAGCATCACTGTTTCGTTTCTCTTATTTTCCCTCTTAAGTATGGTGTATTTATGGTCAAAGGAGCGCGCATATATTTCTGTTTAATACTATCAGATATTCCTCAGAAACATTCATGATGACACAGCCTCTTTTTCTTTCAGTTTGTTGGAGTGCTGAACTCAAAGAAAGGAAAACTCAGAGAGCTACGTGATCGCCTTTCAAAACAGAAGACTGCAGAAGCAGAAGAAGAGGAGGAAGAATCTACTGACAAAACTGAGAGTTTTGACGAAAGAAGTGATGAAGTGAAATCTGAAGATGAAACTGGGACTTCTAAGCATGTTCCCGCGAGTAGATCACTTGCTGCTCCTGCCAGCAGGTCTCGTGGAAGAAAGAGGAAATAGATAACTGATAGAATCCGGCATTCACTGCAAGTCCTTTGCCTCCTCATTTTTTTTTTTTTTGGGAAAATTGGGTGATGTCCATCAGGAGATTGTACCTTCTCGTGTAAATTACATGTAAACTTTTCATAGCTTTTGTCCAAGTAGGATTTCTTGAGCGAGGCCCGTGCCAAAGTCAATGTTTAGACATTTTAAGTGTTTTGAGTCTTGTAAACTCACAACATCTAGTGAATTTATAATGTTTGTCTCATTATAAATGAGTTTGTAGTTTGTACTCTTACGGCTGTGCTGGAAAAAAGTCTAGAATTACTCATTAGAGCATTTGCCTACAAAAATTGAATGATATGGTTCTTTCCTCGCTGTGTAGGCAGCATGTTAGTCGGTCTATTAGCTTCTTTTACCATTGATTTTGAATCTTGCTCTGTTGGTTTAGATTCTGTTATTTAATCACTCTCTAGAAGTCACTACTCTAAATGAGAAGTCGATCTTTTGCAAACTGAGTTTCTGTTGGCTCAGAATTTTGCTCTGTTGGTTTAGACTCATTTAATCATTTACTTCTCTAAAATTCAACCTTAATTTTATTAGCTGATATTAACCGTGAAATTCGAAATATGGAAGATGATATTCGAAATGCTCAAAGAAGGTTAATGGCTATCGGAAGGCGCATGAGACATAACGCTTTTACTCTGTAAAATTCACTGCTTCAAAATTCGCTACTCTAGAATAAGAAATCTGAAGCGTCTCCAAACCTGGTTCCATTGGTTCAGGAGCAGAAATATTTATGTGACAAAAGAACTTATTGGTATTACTAAATTCACAAGTGAAATTACTCAAAAGTACTCTTTGAACTCCTAGTAAAATCATCACCAAAGATTTCTACAATTTGTAACTCTAGGAAAGTTATAATAGCAAGAAAAGTTATAAAACGATTCATTTTTTACTCAAAAGTACACTTTAACTCCTAATAAAATCATCACCAAAGATTTCCACAATTTGTAAAGCTAGAAAAGTATAAAACAATAATAGCAAGAAAAGTTATTAAACAATTCATTTGAAAAAAGCCCCTAAACTACTACTCACTTGAGAGGTTCATAGTTTGAATATTACCATCACCATTTCTCTCTTTTGACCTAATAGTATAAGTTTAATAAAAAAAAATACCCCCAAATCTCCTCCACTTAAAAAAAAAATCTTTTTTACGTATAACCAATTTATGTGCATATTTTATTTTGAGAAAACAAAAAGAAAAAAAAGAGTCATTCTTAAACCCTCCAGAGGGGTTTACTCTGGGATACCCTTCACAGTACCCACAAAAAAGGGGATTTTTAACCCTATGAGAGCCGGGCAGCAGAAGAAAGCAACAGAATTGAAATTAAGGTAAAAGGTCCAAATTTCTGTGCTTCAATACCTTAACTTTTAGTTAAAATTCAATGGTTTTCATCAGCTTTGCTGAATTTTCAGACTATTTTGTGAGATGGGTTTGTTGGAAATGATGTAATTCTAGAATTAGCTTAGAAAGAATATCCTTAGTTGAAGTTATTATGTAGCCATTCATAGAAAAGTGTTATGCACAATAGATGTTTGACGAAATGCGTCGTTTGGCTTGAAATGAAAAAGTTTAGATTTTTAAGTGTAAAATTCTTGATTTGGAGCAGCTTTTTGAGCACTGGATTTAGAAGGGAAAATGATTTTGGTGTTCAGATGAGGTAATAGTATGGCAAAATAGACCGGTTTGTCTTTGTGCCCTAGTAAGTTGATTGTACAGTGATGGATAAAGTTTGCATCTTGTACCTTGATGACATCCTACACGTTTGGCTAAGAGCAAGCTGCAATGTCCTGTGGGTTCTTGTCTTGGTTGAACAGCAGAGCAATTGGTTAGCATCTTGGTTGTATCTGTGATTTGAATGACGTGGGTATCTGACGCATTCTAGATGAGTTTGTATTCCCTGGTTACCATGTAGATGTAGGGGGAAAAAAGTTTAGCTAGTTTCAGAAAATTAGGGGAGTATAAACCTATTCTTGCTTATATAATGTTATACTTCATGAGAGTCAGAGGTTTTAAGCTATGGTAGGGTGCTAGACTTCATGAGACTTTAAGAGTTTAAGTTAACAGTCTATGAAATGAAAGCATAAATTTTAAGAATTATATTTAGCACTTAGGGTTTACCGTTTTGAGATTGCTAAGTTGACATCAAATACAAAACTATCTCTCTCTCTCTCTCTCTCTCTCTCTCTCTCTCTCTCTCGTGTGATTGACATGTGAGATTTCTTTCTAGGTTGCTTTCTTAACAGTGTTGAGACTAATGTCAAGAGCAACAGCACTTGCAAAGCTCACAAGGCAATTCAGCCAAATTAGACTGTATGGTACTCAAACCATTACCCATCACAATGTGGATGCTCAATCTCCAGTTTGCAGCCGGAGCAATGCAGGTGCAATGGATAATTTAGACAGCCAATTGGGCAATGACAGAGTACCTCTGTTCCCTGAGAAAAATTTTGGAGCTCTGCCCAGATTCCAAATAGGGGAAAATGTTTCAAGGAAGGATAAGATTCAGTTTCTCGTCAGTACACTACTTGACCTTGAGGATAGCAAAGAAGCTGTATATGGTGCTCTTGATGCCTGGGTTGCATGGGAAAGGAACTTCCCTATAGGGCCACTGAAGAATGTGCTGCTTAAACTTGAGAAAGAGCACCAGTGGCATAGAATTATCCACGTTATAAAGTGGATGCTAAGCAAGGGGCAAGGAACCACAATGGGCACATACAATCAGTTGATTCAGGCACTGGATATGGACCACCGGGCACAAGAAGCGCATGACTTTTGGAGGAGGAAAATTGGCTCTGACTTGCATTCAGTTCCTTGGGCACTATGCAAAGTGATGATTTCTGTATATTACCGAAATAACATGTTACAAGATCTTGTAAAACTATTCAAGGGCTTGGAAGCATTTGATCGTAAACCACCAGAAAAGTCTATTGTGCAGAAAGTGGCTGATGCATATGAGATGCTTAGGCTTACTTGAAGAGAAGGAACGGTTATTGGTTAAGTATGAGGAGCTCTTTACTGATAAACTGAAAGAGCCACCAGCACATAAGAAGAAGCAACTGAAGAAACAAAAGTCAGGAAAGAATGTTGAGGGTCCAAACAGTCAGAGTCATACTGATGTTTCCCCAAATGGGATATAGATTTTTTGTGCACGGTCAACATAATCAATGTGCAGTATTTCTTCTATGTAGTTCTCTTTAGGTTAAAGAAGGCCATTCTAATTACATTCATGATGCTGCTGATGCTCTTCTAACAGTTATTTATAGTAAAATATTGAGTACGTTTATAGCAACTTATAGCCACATATTCCCATACAATTCTTAAAAACTTTATGTCAATGGTAAGTATTTGAAAATAGAGAATCTAAAAGAATAGACTGTCTAAGACTGTTTAATAGAAATGGATTGAGAGGACAAACCTATATAGACCACTTGGTGCATTTTTAAAGCGAATCAATGGTAGGAGCAATGAGGGCCTAACCAAACTAAGAGCGAAGATGGATTATATTCTAGATTAGGCGTCATATTGGAAAAGCTATATAATAGATGTTATATCTCAAAACAAATTTCTTTTGAAGTCTCATGTAGAGGTGAAAATGAGATTAAATAATTCTAACACTTTGGTGTTCAAATTTGTTAGCTTATTTTGTCAAGCTTGTAAATGTGGTCAGATTTTGTTTGTTTATTGTTCAAAACAAACTCAAATGAAGTTTGAATCGAATTCAAATAGCTCATGAGTTTGAATCCAACTCGAGTAGATTAAGCTTTTAAGAGTTAAGTTCAAAAAGTAAAATCTTGTTAATGTTTAAATTGATCAGTCCACAAACCAAACTCGAACTTACTTGTAGTGAGCTCAAACTAGCTCTTAGTGTACCGAGCTGGCTCTATTGAGCATTTCTTTATTTAGTTCTCCTTTCAACCATAATCCCATGGAGGATAAGGATCAAAATTTTTCGCTTGACTTGAGCTCCTTTATTGGCTAGCTAATAATCACACCACAGATCTGCCAAAAGATACCATTCATGTCAATTGTCGCAGCAATCACAAAAAATCCTTTAAAGAGCAACTTATAATGAGTGCCTCGTAAAATTTGTGAGCAATTTTAAACTAGGTTGAGAAGAAGAGCACATAGAGCATAGTCCGTGAATACGCGTAATGTTGTATGTCATACTGGGATACATTTGATTGATTAAATCGCAGAGGAAATTTTGTAGTGCTCAAGTAGCTGTTTTTATCCACTTATCCATCACCACCGTTACAGTGGGGTACATCACAATCGTTCATAATCTGCACAAGCAGAAAATGATATGTTGTTTTTCAATTTCTGCACCAAATGCAAGTGCACCTAATGTCAATAGGTGGATTCAATGACTTAATTATATTAGCAGGTGGAAAGCGTCTGGATGATTGTTGCTTGAGATCAACGCCTTTGTTTGGTTAATAATTTTTTCTAAAAATCATTTTTCATCTATTTTTTAATTACTTTTTTATTTGACAAACACACTTGTCGAAAAATAATTTAGTAACATTTTTTTAAACATTCCTTAAAAAAAAAAAAAATTCATTCAAACACTTACTATTTATTTCTTCAAAATTTTAAAGTCAAATTTATGTTTTACCATTTTAAATTGCATTAACTTCGCAACTTTATGGATCCTCAGCACATGAAGAGAAAAAACAAAAATAAAAATTAGTAACGGGACCCGAAGTATTCAAACGTTGGACAAGAAACATATAAGATATAGCCGTTGGGAAAGCATAACGGCTATTAAGCTAATCAATCCCCAAGTCCAATCAGCTACACTTAAACCCTTTTCTCTACAAATTCTCATCTGAAATCCATCATAGACCCCAACTCTCTTGCCATCTTAAAAAAAAAATCTGAATTTCTATTTTCACCTCTCTCTCTCCTCTATAGGGAAAAAAAAACAATAATCAAGATGAATGATTTGATGACAAAATCCTTCACAAGCTATGTGGATCTGAAGAAAGAAGCAATGAAAGATCTCGAAGCTGGTCCAGATCTGGAAATTGGGATGACCCAAGTGGACCAAAATCTCAGTTCATTCCTAGAAGAAGCAGAGATGGTCAAGAAAGAAATGAATTCAATCAGAGACATTTTGGTTCGTTTAGAACAGGCCAATGAAGAGGGCAAGGCATTGCACAAGCCTGAAGCTTTGAAATTGCTGCGAACCCGAATAAATGCTGACATTTTGGCAGTGCTGAAGAAGGCCAAGAGCATTAGGTCTCAGCTGGAAGAAATGGACAGGGCTAATGCTGTCAGCCGGCGCCTTTCCGGGTGCAAACAGGGCACCCCAGTTGATCGGACGAGGTCTGCGGTGACTAATGGGCTGAGGAAGAAGCTGAAGGAGCTAATGCTTGATTTTCAGGGTTTGAGACAGAGGATGATGACTGAATATAAGGAAACTGTTGGGAGAAGGTACTTTACTGTGACAGGGGAATACCCTGATGAAGAGGTGATTGAGAAGATTATTTCTAGTGGAAATGGCCAAGGTGGTGAGGAATTCATGTCCAGGGCCATTCAGGTAAGAAGAAATTTGTGCAATTATATTTGTTGCCTTTTTTTTTTTTTTAAATTTGGATGATTCATATGTACAAGATCTTTAATTGGTTACCTTCTGTCTAATTTTCTACTACATTCACTTTTTATGGTTCCATGTGGCTAGAATTGTACAGATATATGGTTGAAAATTTTGTTTATATTTATTGTTATACTTCATTTTGAACATTTATGTACTATTGTAGTTCATAATTGGAGAGATTCTGTCATGTAGACTTCTGCTTGGACACTTGATTTATTCTATTTTTGCTTGTTGGGGTCTCTAGGAGCATGGGCGGGGGAAGGTGCTGGAAACTGTGGTGGAAATACAGGACAGGTATGATGCTGCCAAGGAAATAGAGAAGAGTTTGCTAGAGTTGCACCAAATATTTTTGGACATGGCTGTGATAGTGGAGGCACAAGGGGAGCAAATGGATGACATTGAGCACCATGTGATGAATGCTGCTCAGTATGTGAATGATGGCACCAAGAACCTCAAGACTGCTAAAGATTACCAGAGGAGCAGCAGAAAATGTATGTGCATTGGGATTATACTTCTTCTTGTGATCATTCTTGTTGTCATAATCCCAATTGCGACCAGTTTTAGCAGCTCATGAATTACAATTTAATCAGTACATAATTCTTGTATTCTTTCATTGGTTGGGGAGTTATGCAGCACCTCACGGTATAGTGCTTAAGACCCTTCTATTAGCAGTCCTCGTTTTAGGACTGGTTATTGGCGGGCTAATGGATTATAGCTATATAATGGGCTTAGAAGTAAAGACAACTTTATGAAATATATAGCTATTTTTTTTGTTGTCTTCTTTCCTCCATCCTATTGTTTTGATTATTGATGAATCCCCTTCATTTCTATCCCAAAATGTACCATTTTTGACCCTCCAAAACAAAATCATGTATTTTAATAAATATGTTCTTTCTGCTTGGCATGGTTCTGGGGACAAATTTTTGAAGAATCAGAATATTAAAACAAAATCTATACCATAACAAGCGCAGAATTTTTGGATTTGACAGAAGGTCATAAAACGTCATTGCGTTAAAGGAGTAATCATTAACTTTTTATTTTCTTGTTAAAAGAAAAACCTTTTATTTTCTTGTTAACCAATTGATAGAAATGCTGATGTGTGCTGACAGATAAGTATTGATATTGATAAGGACGAGAAAATTCTTCATAGATGGAAAAGTACACCTTCTGGGCACCAGTAGAATGATACGGCTCTTTGTCTGACGTTTAGTTAGACGATTAGGTTTGAGTGCTAACTTATTTATTTAATTACTATGTCTGATGTTTCTAGTGTGTCTCTCTGTTTAACTATTTTAACTTTGACAATGATACGGCTCTTTTAGACGCAGATGATTAAGAAATCCTCCTTTTCAGGTGTCTCTTAGCCAATGATAGTGTATTTTACTCCTAATTTTGTGCAGACTCAAAATGCTTGTGATTATTAGCTGGTGAACTGATGTGTTTTTATAGCAGTTTAAATCACATAATATACTAATTTTATGAAGCATTAAGCTTCTACTTGCACAAAAGAAATGCAGATTTGGCTCAATTTTTCCACTTCAATATATGACAACTGAGTTTTGAGGATTTTTTGGTTAACTTTTGCTGCAGTTTGGACTACAATGCATAATTTGGGATGGTGTAGTTAACCTTGTGAATCTCTTTCTCCTTAAAAATTTGCAAACTGCCTCTTTCTCCTTAAAAATTTGCAAACTGTAAATGGAAATAATGGTAACAATTGTGTACTTAACGATAATTTGGGATGGCTTGTTTAGCTTTGCGCTTGGACAGAGGGTCTAAAATTCTGCCGGAAAATTTAGAGGCGTGACTTACGATAGCATTTGACTTCTCCGCCTTCAATTAGTCGTGACTGTGGCCTGATTACTTAGATGGGTCGATAGAAAATTATGTCATTTTACAAATTTGTGCATTTTACACATATTTTGGCTAGAAAACAGACAGAAGAGTTGCGTAATTCAGCTTATAAAAATTACTAAATTCTGAAAAAAAAAAAGGATTAAGGAAAATATGTTGTGCTACATATCCAAACACGCAGTATCCACAATGACAAGCTTTGCACTTTGATGATCATATGCTGACCGATGAGGATAAGAATATCAATTCTATACTTTCTTGTCTTTTACTTTGAAAGTCAAACGTTACATCGTACAACTGTGCCAAATGCAGCCATAGATGATTGAAATGCCGGTTTCAATACTTATCTCCAAAATAGCCAACAATATATGCCTAGAAACTTTGTGCAAATTCCTACTGGCTTGTCTGCTGAATTGTGGTCAAATTGGATCTAAAGTCTTTGTTTCTCTTTTACTAGTAAAACCGCAGACTTGTAAAATTGATATACAACCAAAGAAAAGGCAAATTGTAGAGCTGTACCATACCAAATTTATCGAATTCTGATTATCTATAAATAGGAATCAGTTCACCCAAAAATATCACTAAGAAAGAAAGATTTCCAGGGAAACAACAAGAAAAGCACACAAAAGAACAGGTAGAAGAAAAATGTCAGAGAATTGTCCAGGTAATTGAAACAAGTTTTGTATTAATTGAGCATGTATATATGAACATTTAGTCTATAGTCCTGTTTGATCTATACTTGTATCTGAGCTGTAATTCAAGTGTTTTTCTGTTTGTGTCTGACTGTAGGGAAGAATTCGTGGCCTGAACTCCTGGGAGTGGATGGTGGAAAAGCTGTAGCAATTATTGAGAAGGAAAACATATTAGTCACTGCAATAATTGTTCCGGAGGGATCAGTTGTGATCCAAGATTTTCGATGTAACAGGGTTTGGGTTTGGGTAGACAAGTGTAACATTGTTAAACATGTTCCTAGGACTGGTTAGGATGCAAGATGCTATTGACAATCATGGCGTCAATAATTCACTGCCTAAGCTTTGAGTAATAAGGAGCTGTTTAAAGCTCTACCTGTATGTGTAGCATCATATGTCTATTCTATTCGTTCTTTGTACTCATATTTTTTAGCAAAACCAAAAATAAATCGACTTGCTGTTAATAATAAAAAAAAAAAAATGCAGCTAAAATGTGTTTGTACTTTTTCAATCCAATCATTTGTTCTTTACACTTTATGTATTTATTTGTATGCGGTGAGGACTTTTAGCTATACAATATAAGGATTTTTCAATTAAAGTAGGCCGAAGCGATGAATAGACTGGTCTTATTATCCGTTTTCTTTTCCAAGCATGGCACATCTTTTTACCCTTAGAAAAGAAAATCTTGATCAGATCCCATTTCATCATAACCGTAAAACATGATGCTTTTCGCAGATCCATGGCCTTGTAAAGCATGCTAAATCAAAATTATAGAGGAGAGAAAAATTCTTCTTGGAATGAAGTAGGGTGTGAACGTGCATATCTTTCTTCTGTTTACATCAATTACGTGTGAGATTAGGTTAATATAGGATAGATCATTAATTTTGTAATGCAAATTTATCCAAAATAAAAGTTAGGAATATAATTGGCTAGCTTTAGAGTAAAATGTGTCCTAAACAAAAGCTGGATAATGTGGAATTAATTCAATTCATATAAACTGGCTTTTGTTCTCATAAATTAGGGTCGTTTGGGATAAAAATATTAGGCTAGATGTCTTTATCAATCCTATGCTTTTCCAAAAAACATAGTTGGTAAAGTTAGGTGCAATCCTTTTTTTTTTTTTTTTTCAAAGTATCCTATCAAATATGAATTTAGTATTTGCAAAGTCCAAACTTCACTTTGTTTTGTCTGGACTGTCAAACTAATTGAAAATAGCATTAACGTTCTAATTAATACCTTAGACAAACTAGTGCGAAATTGTGGGAAATAGAAAAAACCATATTATGAGGCTCGGATGCGGTTTGGGTTAACACCGAGAAACTAGTCACAGGGGTTTCTGTGATTGGTTAAAATGTTAGAGCCAAAGAAGCTGTTTCATACTTATGTTTCGTAAACACATAGTAGCTCTACGACGGATATATGGTTGTACCAAAAATTGAATGCCCTAAATAAAGTAAAATGTGAGTTTAATTATGTTCCATTTCCAATGTATCAATCACCAGAGAAAAAGAGTGGCTTAAATTTCCATTTTATTTTTTATTTTTTTGAACCATAAGATCATGTCAGAATTAATTAATGATTTGATGATTTGGAATTATGTTGTTTCCCTTTTATTTGTTTGCGTAATTTAAGTGCCAATTGTTAGCCATTTCCAATCTCCACACAGTGTTGCTTTTCTTTATTTAAAGAAGGAAATTTAGTTTTTTATTTTCGGGTTAGTCATGTTTAATAAAAACAAAGAATTTACTTAGTTATACATAAAATCTTAAATTTTAATTCATTTCCATTTATACTATAAATATTCCAATCTGGGCCCAATTTTTAAAACGCAGGCAAATTTCAGGCGAAGTAACATTGCATCAATAAATCTCTATCTTTTAGTTAAATCAAACTATTTTAATAAGATAAACGTTTTCAATTAAACAATGGTTCTTGTCGAATTGTTTTTTGACTAAAATAAATTGCTTCAGCATGCACGTATATTAATTCTTCGTAGTCGAATAAATTCGTGGGAATAACATAACTTAGTTTCCATGCAAAGTAAATTGCTTGATCTACTAAATCTAACCTCGATTGAGAATGAAGTGTGATTATGCTCATTTGCCAAAAAAAAAAAAATGATTATGTTGCCTAAGATAATATAATTACATGTCCGGAAAGTTTGAAAGTGCTAATTTGTGGTAATCACCACATTAAATGAGATTTATTTTGTCATGTAGGATGGGCTAGATGTACTGGTAAAATGTAAGTTCATGAATCCGCCCATGCCCAACATGTTAAGTTCGTACATGATGTGGTAGTATAGGAGGATAATCCTCCTTAACTCATTCTCTCAGCTTTAGTTAGTGTTTTGCTGACTATACTATTGATTCATACATCTTATATATAAAAAAAAAATCATTCAACAATAAAGGTTAATCTCAATAACTCTCCCTAACATTTGATCAAAGTCTAGGGCTAGTTTTCGATTCAAGCTACTCGCGAGTAGCTCGGTTAATAGATCAATTCGAGCTCGATCTCAAGTTGAACTCGAGTAGTATAAACGAGCCCAATATATAGGTATTTGGCTCGAAAGCTCGTCGAGCTTTTCGAGCTCGATAAATAAATAAATAAATAAATAAATATTATTTTTTATAAATAGGTGATATTACTAAAATACCCCTATATTTTGAAAGAATTACATATTTTTTTTTGATACTACGAGTTCGAGTTTGACTCAAACATTGACTTTCAAGCGAGCTCGAATCGAGCTCGAGTTTGCTTAATTGTTTAACGAGTCGAGCTCGAGCTTTGATTTTGATACTCAATCGAGCTCAAGCTCGAGTTTGACAAAATTTTTCAAACTCGAGTTCGATTAGCTCAATATTCAGGGTCGACTCAGCTCGTTTATAGCCCTAATCAAAGTTATAGTTTACTCCTTAACCTTTAATTCTTCTCACTTTATCTCTAATTTCAATTCATCTCATAAACTTAACTTTTAAAGTATTGTGAATTAACAAAAATGCCACATCCTAAATAATTTTTTAAATTACTAATTCTTTCCAAAGACTATGAAATGAAAACATATATCCAAATTTATTCCCTTTTTTCTCTAAACTCCTAAACAACATATTTTCTTTTCTTTAAGTATTTTTTCCTCTTTTTGTACTATCCAAAAATCCAAAAACTAGCCATAAAAAAGTTACAACTCTATTGTGAAAAAAATCAAGAAATAGTCTATTTTTTGTCTACTATAGTAATTTGTTTTTAACAAGTTCTTAAATGGTTGGACTTTCGAAATTTTTGTAGTATTAATCAAACAAAAGCTTTTGTCAGGCTCTTAATGTATGATAAGAATTTAAGGCTTACAAAATAAATCTATGAGTGATGAGTTTTAAAAGTTTTTTGAATAATATTTTTTTCAACTATAAAGTTGCAAAGATGAAAGTGGGAAATAATCTTTAATTTGAAAAATTGGTTAAGAGCTGGTATTTTTGTCAATTTTCAATGTATTAAATGTTAAATTGATGAGGTAGATTGAAATTAGGAGACAAAGTGAGAAGAATTAATGGTTTTTAGGGGATAAACTACAACTTTAATCATGTTAAGGGGAGATTTTGAAATTAACGCCAACAATAATTGTACATGTCTGAGGCAGTTTGAATGGTATTCTCGCATGTTATCACTTCTATTACACGTTTTATGAACCATTTTAATGATGCACAAGTAAACCGTGATAAAGCATCAGAAAATAGTTTTCCTGTATATTTAAAAATTAGACATTACGTGCACCGCCAGCCTTCTGTGATTATGCTGGCCAACGACAGTGGCCTTGAAAATTTATGCAATCCCTATTCTAGCGCTACATGGTTTTACAATGCTGATGATCTATAAATACTCGACTTCACCAGCAAATGATCACAAACGAAATTGATCACTACAAAACAGTACAAGAAGGAAAGCAGACACAAAAGAGAGAAAGAAAGGCAAGATGTCAATAGAACTATGTAAAGGTAATTGACAACAATTTTTAATTCGTAGCATGAGCATACATGAATACTATGATTTTAACTAGAAGTTAATTTGCATTGTTGGATTGGTCGTTATAGTAGAAATATGCACAGCCTAACCAATTATACCATTTTTTTTTTCATTTGTTTTTGTAGGTAAGAGTTCATGGCCTGAACTAGTGGGAGTGGATGGTTATAAAGCTAAAGCTATAATCGAGAAGGAAAACCACTTAGTCACTGCTGTGATTATTCTTGAAG
Organism: Mitragyna speciosa; assembly: GCA_024721245.1. Classification (NCBI taxonomy): domain Eukaryota; kingdom Viridiplantae; phylum Streptophyta; class Magnoliopsida; order Gentianales; family Rubiaceae; genus Mitragyna; species Mitragyna speciosa. The sequence goes on from CM045571.1 coordinate 3,325,814, forward strand.
GATCGCCTATTCCCCTAGATTTCCGGTGTGACAGGGTTTGGGTGGTCGTGAACAAGGACAACATTGTTACTTATGTTCCTGTCATCGGTTAGAGAGCAAGCTGAAGAAGCTGATGTTGTGCTCCTTATGATATGCTACTATTTATTCCATGAATAATGAAATGATTGTCTGTGGTTATCTTTCTATGCACCCACTCAATTGGATTTATCCTTTGAGTTTCTGTCATTTGGGACAAAAACCTTGTATTCTCTTTGTTGTAACAATGATATGATTAAATAAAACAGGTTTGGCTTTGGTCATGTACACAGCATATGTATTTTTTCCGACTTCTAAATTCTATCAATGGAGGAAAATTATGTTGGATCTTGCACTTCACGAGAAACTTTAATACACATTCTCTGGTCGGATTCGTGGGACTTGGAGTTCTAAAAATATTTTGAAGAAAATTTATGAACAAGATAGAGCTATATTATTTTCTACAAACGATTGAACCATTTCTGGCCATACGTACGGAAGGCAGTACTGAATTTGATGTCTAAGGTCAATTATGTTTTCTCAATTTCAATAATTGGTATTACTTCCATTTCATATTTGGACTTGGATGATTTTCTTTTCAAATTAAATTCTTGATGACTTTTGTATGTGAATTAGGTTTGTAAATCTGAAATTGACATATAAAGTACCAACAACAATATTAAAGCTCGTGCTTTAACAATCAGTTGTAGATTCCTCGGTCAAAGGTATGCTTACGAAATATGTATCTATGCATATTTGCATCTTGAATTAGTTTTTTTCCTCATCTTTTAATTGCCGCATAACAATTACTCATCTAACCCAATCATTATGTCAAGGAAAGGAGTATATACACATTGTCACTGCTAAATTTTTCAATCTATGTATATGATGGAAGGTTAAACCAAAGTCATCTCATTGTTCAAAAGGTATTGGAGTCTGGCTCAAGTCCTCTATTCAATTTTCTTGGGTCTAGCTGTATCTAATGTAAAATAATGTCGTCTCACTTGATGATAGTATGTAATTTACTGTAATTTGTATTTTGACACGTTAGGGTGGAAGAAGCTTTTGGCAATCATGATGTCAATAAACTACCGTCTCGGCCATGACTGGATGAGCGAGTGTTTATAGTTGTATTTGTATGTGAATGTCCACTTGTATTTTGTACTCGTATTATTGGGCAAAACCAAAAATATATCGACTTCTTGTTTAAAAAAAAATGCAACAACATGAGTTTCTCATGTCAACATGTGGCCTCTACACTTTATGTATTTATTTATATTATTATTATATGTCATCAGGACTTTTAGCTACACAACAAGGATTTTTCAACTAAAGTAGGCTGAAGGTACGAAGAGATAGGTCCCATTATCTGTGTTCTTTTCCTGGCTTGGTACATTTTTTCTACCCTTAGAAAAGAAAATCTTGCCAAGATCCCATTTTCATCATAATGATGCAACATGCTTTTCATGGATCCTTGTTTATGTAAAATATGGTTAGATAAAAAGTTATCAGGACGAGAAAAATATCTTCTTCGAATGAAGCAAGTACATGCACTTGTAGACTTTTGGTGAAACCAAACCAAAAAAACAGAAATACTCTCTTCGTGAGAGCTTTTTCTCTCTTCATGAGAGTTCTTTTCCTCTGAGATAGGGGCTGTACGACACTTCAATCTTAAACCATGAAAGACTTCCAACTGGTATCAGCATATTTGCCTGTTAACTGTTTATTTATGTTCTGTTCATTAGATTAAAAAAAAAAAACATTTACCTTCATGAAGTCAAATACTGGGGTATTAGGTATCATTTAGTGCATAAACTATAAGTTTGATAGTAGTCTTTTTCCTGCTTGTAACTACTTTGTTGGTTTCATAGTTCTAACTTCTGCTTAATCTTGGAAAGAGTCTTTTTATCTAATCTTTTGGACAGTGTAGACACCAAATTTTGACACACCTTTGGTAAAAATGTGTGTGTTACTTTATTTTAGGGGGTATTTTTCATTTTTCGGGGTCGAGTACAATTTTCGCGTATTATATCTAATTCGTCGCATTAAGGGGGCAAAATGGTAATTTCACCATATAAATATTAGTTTATTTTATTTTATTTTTCTAAATACATAATTTTACTATTTTTATCGTTATTTATGATTTTAATGATTTTTGGGGAGTCATTTATTATTTATTTAAAATTTTATTATGTTTAATTCAACGGCATGTTTTTCAATGCATTATTTTTACAAGAATTTTCAAGTGAAAATTTTTATATATGCATTTTGTATATTCATAAATTTTCTACAAAAATATCATAATTTTTAGAGGTCGTTTAGTATTTATTTAGTTTTGTCTTTTTTTTTTATTTATTAAGGGCACATTTCTCAAGAATGCATTAATACTAAAATCTATGGGTGAAAAAAAAAAACTTTAGTATAGGTGTTTTATGTGACAATATATTCTGTGTAAAATATTTGTGATTTTAAGAGTCATTTAGTATTTTTTTATTTTTATAATTTTTTCATATTATATCAAATTTTTCAATGCACCTTTATTTAAGAATTGTTGTGTGAAATATTTTATATGTGCATTTAATATATCTATAGATTTTATAATTTTTAAAGACTATTTGGTACTTATCTCAAATTGTATTTTTTTTTTTGTCTATAACATGTTTTTCAATGATGAATTAATTTTAAGATTTTAGATTTTAATATTATTGAATTCTCTTTCCTAGTAATGATGAATTTTAGTTTTTAGATTTTTTTTTGTCTCTCTCTTCTTCTTTTCTTTTTTTATTATTCTAAGAAAGTCCATTGGTTTTATTATTATTTGTCTTATTTATTTTCATTTCCCCTTGTTATTATTATTATTATTATTTTCTTTCTTTTCCTTTCTCTTCTTTCTTTTCTTAAAAAAAAAAAAAAAAAAAGGAGGAAGGGAGCTACTGCTACAGCAGTTGCAGTAGCAGCTGCTGAACGCAGCAGCAAAGTAGGAAACAAAAACTAAATCCATCAGACAAAATTATATGCTCCATTCCATCACCCACCTAAAACTACTCTTCACCAGATTTTCAGGGATTTTACTCAATTTGCTTTCACCATTTTTCACACTCACGCCTGCACCATTTTCAATTCTCTCTGCCTCTCCCTCACACTCTCTACACTCAATATACACACACCCCTGCACACACAACAATTCACTCTCCCTATCCTTCCCATTCTACTCTCTCGGCTCTCTCACACAACATACAAATCACAGACCTCACACCTGCATTTCCCTCACAATTCTCACGCCCTTTCCACCTGAAAACACTCATACACAAGCCTGCACACACCTCCCCTCATTCCCTTTGCTTCCCTTTCCCCTGCACACCATCCCCTGCAAAACACACAAAACACACATTCACAGACATCACACTTCTTTCCACTCTCTCGGCAAAATCACACACAGACTTCACTCTCTCTTCTTCCCATTCTTCTCCCTCGGCCAAACATATACAAGCAAACACTCACTAATTCACACACCTTCACTCTAGCAGCAACAACACTCACACAACGCACACACCACACACACTCAATTCACAGGCAGATACACACACCTGCACTCTCACAATCTTCACCAGGATACACACCTGCACCCTCACGATCCTCACCAGATACACACACCTGCACTCTCACAATCTTCACTAGGACACACACCTGCACCCTCACGATCCTCACCAGATACACACACCTGCACTCTCACAATCCTCACTTTTCACACTCGGCTCACCTTCACACACATAACTTACCTGCACAAACACACACCAGCACACACTAGTTTCATTCACACTCCACAAAACAAACACATAAAACACACATTCCATTACACCCCTACACACGCACCAGTTTCACATTCACCTGTACTGCACCCAAAAACAACACAGGCACACACACATTTCACTGCACACACAAACACACAATCCAGACGACCAAACATTCACAAAGAATTCACACACACAGACAAACGCACCCCTGAACACACACACACAACAACACACCTGCAAACACACTGCACACCATCTGCTCAAAAAAAAAAAAAGGGAAAAACCAACATCAATCCACCACCGCCACTGCAATTCTCGCCACCACCGGACCACCGCGCACTACCACTACCAAAATCACCCCCGAACCCACTGCCGGACCACTCCCTTTCTCTCGACCCAGGTAAGAACTCTCAACCTCCCTCAAATTCTGTTTGCCTATATATTCGTTCAATCCATGAAATGATATTGGGGAATTTGTGTTTAATTTGGACCAAAAGAGGTTTTGGAGATTTAGTTTGAAATAGAGAGAGAAATCCGGCGATAGAGAGAGAGAAAGGGAGAGAGTCACACCGGCGAGGCGAAGAGAGAGGATCGGACGGAGAGAACAAAAAGAAAGAAGAACAGAATCGGGGGAGGGGGAAGAAGAAACAGAAGAGAAAATAGAATCGGGGGGGGGGGAGAAGAAGAAGAAAAAAAGAAAGAGAGAAAAGAGAGAAAAAGAAAGAAAAGAGAGAAAAAGAAAAAAAAAGAGAAGAAAAATATGGAAAAGTTAAAAAAAAAAAAAGGAAAACTAAAACCGGGTAAAAAAAAAAAAAGAAGTTTTTAGTGAAACTACGTCGTTTTGACGTAGTTTCACTCAAAACTACGTCGTTTTGGTTAATTAGTTTTTATTTTATTTTTAATTAATAATAGTTATTTATTTTATAGTCCTTGTACTTTCATTAATGCTACTGTGGCCCTCGAAATGTTCGATTTGTGCATTTAAATTTCTATTTATTGTGGATTGACCCCCATAATTTAATTTTATTTGCAATTAGGTCCTGATTAATTGCATTTAGGTCCCCCAACTTTTAGATATTTATAATTTTTGCCCCTGCACTTTTCAATTTCTATTTTTGACCCCTACACTTCTCGGTAATTACATTTTGACCCCTGTAATTTTTCTAGAATTGCATTTTTACCCTCTGATATTTATGAAAATTGCAATTTTGCCTCCCAAACTTGTTGTTATTGTACTTTAGGCTTTAAATGTTGCTGAAAATTGCATTTTGGTCCCTTACATTGCTGGAAATTCTATTTTTGCCTTAGAATACGTGCTGGAATTTTATTTTTGGCCCCCTATTGTTGCTGGAATTTATATTTTGATCCTTTATGTTGCTGGAATTTGTTTTAATACCTCCATTAATTGTTAGAAATTGTAATTTAGTTCCTATTGTTGCTGCAATTTATATTTTGATCCTTTATGTTGCTGGAATTTGTTTTAATACCTCCATTAATTGTTAGAAATTGTAATTTAGTTCCTAAGTTGCTGGAATTTCATTTTTAAAACTTTATGTTGCTGGAATTTGGTTCTAATTCCCTAGAATGCTTGCTGGAATTTTATTTTTGTTCCTCCAACCTTGCTGGAATTTTATTTAAATCACTATACTTGCTGAAATTACATTTTTGCTTTTAAATATTTGTTGTAAATTATGTATTACTTAATGATTTTGCTGAAATTGTATTCTTGGCCTTAAATATTGCTGGAAATTTTTATTTTTGGCATTATACTTGCTGGAAATTATATTTTAGCCTTTAAATTTGTTGTAAATTATATTATTATCTTAACTATGGTTTGAAATTATAATTTTACCCTTTAGTTTGTTATAAATTACATTTTCACTCTATAATATTGCCCAAATTTCTTTTTAATCCAAATCTTATAATATTTTATTTTTTTTGTAAAAAAAAATTAATTAGTTAAGTCCCCAAAGCTTTAAATTATTTCTTTTCACATTTTCTTTATTTATTTTTTATTAAATTTAAATTTAATATTCTAAAATTGGGTTTTATTAGTCTAATTAATGTTCAAATTAGTTTTCTTTATTTTCCTTTTAGTCATTTTAATAATTCTTATTTGTGGCATTAAAAGTTTAAGTATGTATCATTGTATTTTATCCTCTATTATTATTATTTCTTTATTTTTGTTGTTTTGCTTTATTTATTTATTTACTTATTTATTTTTTTACTTAAACAATTTTCAGTTTTCTTCCTAAATAATTAATTATTATTATCATTATTTTCTTTCTCTTATTTTGCTTATTATTGCCATGATTGTTTGAATTATCGTAGTAAGTTCATAGTGATCGGTAGGAAATTATTCAATTAGTAGTTTATTTATTTAAATAGTGGTATATTTTGACAAGTTTGTTCATTTTAGTAGCAATTTGTACCGGGTCTTCGAATAGGAGGTACCTCTATTACCTTTTTTATTATTCTTTATGTGCTTTTACGTGCTCCTATGTGTTTTTCTATGTGTTTTTATGTATCTTTGTGCTCATAATTTTATCCATGTGCGAGTGTTTATTTATTTATGTCGTATTATTTACTCGAATTTAATTTTTGATTATTCAAAGAAATGTAATAGATAGGTAATATATTCTATTTAGCAAAATTCTTTGTATTTAGATAGTTAATGTAATAGATAGTTTATGTTTTATCTATTTAATTAAAACCTATGTATTTTAGATAGAAAGTGTAATAGATAGGTTAGATAGGATATCTTTTATTCTTTTTTTCTATTTTTAGATTGTAATTAGGTTATTCTCCGGTGTAATAGTTAGGGCTTTGTGTGCTATGTGCTTATGTGTTTTATTTGCTTTCTTTAGGACTTTGCATCTAGAATATCATGCCTATGTGTTATGTGCTCCTATGTGCTATTATTTGCTTTTATGTGATTATTGCTTTAATACATGCTTTATTTATTTACTTGCTTTAATTATATATGTGTATCGTTGCCACACTAGTCCAAAGCTAGTTGTGGTTAATTCCGGTTTCTTCGCTAGTCCAACGCTAGCGGAGAACTTTATAGAAAATAGGCTAACCCAATGCTAAGCCTTTAGGTCATTTAGCCTTAGGATCATTTTCGTGTGCATTTCATGACATTTCACACACATTTTATCTTTTTAGGCTTTTCCCATTTTCTATGAATTTTTATGTATACTTTATAACTTATTACTTATTTTAACATCTATTTGGTGCATAACATTTAGATTCCACTACACATAGAATTTTAGGTCATTTGCGTGATTTCGACTAAGAAATAGTCATCTACTCACGTGGGAAGCGATGGCGTACATGTCGTTCCCCCCTCCGTGAGTAGAAACAGATAGTCACGAGGCTATTAGTCCCCCGCACCCGTTATGTTGCATCCCCATTTTCTTTGTTCACTTACTATCTATACTATTATTTTTCTTTTCTTTTGCACTCCATTCAGCATCTATACTCGTGACTCCATCGAGGTCTATATCCGGGTTTCGCAATTAATGCGATAATTCCGACCAAATCTCAGTGGAACATTTTGTCCCTTAACGATATCCATTTTTAGGACTTAGATTTGCATTCATATAGTTGCATCCAAATGCGATAAAGTCTTAGGGTTATATTAGGAAAATTTAGACTAAACCTCGCAACTAGTTTCGGCTAGGTTGAAAGGGTGCCTTGGGCGCGAGCCTTTGCCTTCCCTTTCTTCAACTGTGACTCCCGAACCTTTTTCTCTTGTTTTCAAAGACCTGGAGTCGTCTAAAAGGGTTTTCTTGTTTTTTCCTATATTTTTTCCAAAAATCATTTCCTTAAAAAATCATTCTTAATTTTCTTACCTTTTATAAAATATTTTCGGGTGACTTGGTACACCAAAACTCAATACCAAGTGGCGACTCCTTTTTCACTAAAAAACCCTTTTTAGACTCTATTTTCGGGCCCAAAAACCGTCGCATTTTCAAAGTCCCATTTTAGGCCCTTTTTCTTTTATTTTCAAAATAAAGTATTTGTTTGTCACATTTTATCGAATCATCTGTTACAAAGTATTTTCTAAAAATTATTTTTTACAAAATTTACACGCTTCTTTTTTCAATAAACACAATCACATTTAACACTTCCTTTTCCTTTTTCCGACTTCAACACTATATTCATTTATTTTCCTTTCGAAAAATGGGGCGCGACAGGCATGTTGAAAGAGAACAAGCATTTGATCGGATTGTCCTGTGAATCCTAACACTCTCAAATACATATGGCTGATGAACTAGTAGAGGTTCTGCAAAAATTTGTTTTGTCCAGTAAAGAAAAAGAGGAAGTGGATCTTAGTGTGGATGATGCAGAGGATGGAAGAGTGGAGTGCAGAATGAGCCTATTTGGGAAGATTATTGGGGAGAAAGTGATCAATGTTGCTGGGGTGAAAAGTTTTGTCAACCATGTCTGGGCCTATCCGAAAGGACTGACAGTGGTGGAAATAGGTGTAAATCAGTTCCAATTCACCTTTGAAGATCAGCAGACAATGCTGGGAATTCTGAAAGGAAGGCCTTACATCATTGATAATCAACTTCTGAACTTGAGAGAATGGGCAGAGAACATGGATAAAGACTCAGAAGCATTTTCAAAAGCATACATGTGGGTGCAAGCATGGAATTTACCGATTCATTGGATCACAAAGGAAATAGGAAGAAAAGTGGGATCAACAATAGGGAAGGTGGAGGATGTTCTGATCCCCATAGGAGGGAATAAACATGGTAAACACTTAAAGTTTAAAGTTGAAGTTAATATCCAACAGCCTCTCCTTAGGGGTACGATGGTGAAAATGGGTGAAATTAGCAGATGGGTGGAATTCAAGTATGAGAAATGTCCAGATTTCTGTTATTCATGTGGAATTATTGGTCATAATGAAAGGAATTGCAGCAAGAAGAATGATCAGGGAGACCAAGCAATAAGAGTCAATATGGAATTTGGCTCAAAGCTACAGGTAGTTCAACTGTTTTTTTGAGGAACAAAGAGGTTAACCCAACAACAACAAAAGTGATGAAAGAACAACAGGGCAAGACTGCAGATATCCTTCAGGTTGTGGACAATAATGGTGGATCGACCGGAAAAGGTGTTCGGAACAGCATACAAAGTGAAGCAGATGAGAGTAGGAAAAGTCAGCTGATTGATGTGATCGTGGACAGAAGGCAGGTGGAGAAAAATAATCCCGCCAATTCAGGTAAATCAAATGAAGGGGATGTAGCGGGAAATAGTGATGACAAAGAGACAAATCACAAAAATGAAATGGAAAGTAAAAATAAAAAAATGGAGTCTGGATCAGGAAAAGAATCATCCCTTAGAATGGAGATTGACAGAATTGGGCTGGGCCATGATGGGCCAATGCTTAAATCAGATTTAGGTATGAATTTTGACCCAAGTCTAAAAGAGCTAAATAGTCTGGAGGAAAAGGGGCAGGGTCAAGAAAATGGGAAAAATAAGGGCCAAGCCCAGAAAACTAAAAAAGGGATCCAGAGATACAGAACGAGAAAAGAGGCTGGCAATTCAAGTGCTGGCAGAAGGAGAGAAGACAGCAGAGTTCCTTTAGCTCTAGTTGACATGAATATTGATACAGATAAAGGAGGGAGTAAGAGGAAATTCGGGCTGAGAGACGAGGAAGATGATCTGATGGAAATGGATGAACAGGAAAGTAAGAAAAGAAAAAGTGATTCTGACAGCAAGGAAATGCAAAACACAGGGGGAGTGGAGACCAACCCAATTTGGTCTCCAAAGAATAAATGAAGATCATGGCGTGGAATTGCCAAGGTGCAGGGAGCTCCTTGGTAATTCCCAGTCTGAAGGAGGTAATAAACTCCTCTCCCCAAATCTTTTGTTTTTATGTGAAACAAAAAATAAAAAAATGTTTTTAGAAAAAATAAAAAAAAGATAAAGTTTGATAATGTGTTTACAGTTGAACCCCAAGGTATGGCTGGAGGGTTGGCAGTGTTTTGGCATAATGATTTAGTTATAGATAAGATTTTGTTCACCAAGTTTACAATAGAAGTGAAGATACAGGAGGATAATGGAAAAAAAGCTTGGTGGTGTGTGTGTGTTTATGCTAGTACGGATCCAAAGGAAAGAGCAAAACAATGGAAATTATAACTGAAAGGAAGCTCTTATGGGGAACCAATTATGTTTTGATAGGGGATTTTAACGACATAATTTCTAATGATGAAAAATGGGGAGGCAAACTGAGAAGTATTTGGTCTTTCAAAAGGTTTAAAAATTTTATCGAAAGGAACGAGCTAATTGATATTGGATATGAAGGGATTCCGTGGACTTGGTGTAGTTCATGGAATCAGGGAGGACAAGTAAAGGAACGGTTAGATAGAGCTTTGGTTAGTACTGAATGGAATTTGGATAACATGAATGCAAGATTGAAGCACTTGGAAACATTTGCCTCTGATCATTGTATGCTTTTATTAGAAGATAATCCAACTGTCCAAAGAGGAAAAAGAAGATTCATTTTTTATGGTAGGTGGTTGGAACATTCAGAAATAGAACAGGTGGTGGAAGATGCTTGGAAGAGAGAAGTCATTGGAACAAAAGGTTTGTCATCTCAAGAAAGATTAAGGCTTGTAGAAGTGCGCTAACTGGATGGAGTAGGAAGTTGAGGCAAAACAGTAAAAAAGAAATTGATAAACTTCAAGAAGAACTGAAGGAACTGAAGAACTGTGATAGACTAGATAAGAATACGGAAGTTGCTAAGCTGAAGAGTCGGTTAGGAAAGGAATACCAAAGAGAGGAAACTTATTGGGCACAGAAAGCTAGACTCAAATGGCTTAGGGAGGGAGACAGAAATTCAGCCTATTTTCATGCATGTGTGTCTAACAGAAGGAGGAAAAATAGAATTTCAACAATTCAAAAGGCACAAGGAGGATGGTGTAAGGACAATGATGAAATTGGGGAGGAAGTTGCGAAATTCTATAGGCAGCTCTTTACCAGCTCGCAACCAAATGGTTTTGATGAAGTGTTAAGTGGAATTCACAGGAAAATCACTGATCAAATGAATATGCATCTCACTCAACCAGTCCAAGAGAAAGAGATTAAAGATGCACTTTTCTCGATGGCTCCCAACAAAGCTCCGGGCCCGGATGGTATGTCCCCTCTTTTCTTTCAAAAATTCTGGAATATAATTCATACTGATCTGTTTTGTGCATCCAAAATTTTTTTGTCACTGGTCACATACCTAAAGCCTTCAATGAAACTCTAATCACTCTTATACCAAAAATTGATACACCACAAACTCTTGCACATTTTAGGCCTATCAGTTTATGTAATGTGGTGTATAAAATCATTTCCAAGGTATTAGTGAATAGATTAAAACCTCTTCTAGGTTTGTGTATCAGCCAACCCCAAACCGCTTTTGTCCCGGTCGTCAAATTGTTGACAATATCATTATAGCTCATGAATGTGTTCATTGGCTAAACAACAAGAGATACGGGAAGGAAGCTTTTATGGCTCTAAAGATTGACTTGTCTAAAGCTTATGACAGAGTGGAATGGAATTTCTTGTATGCGATTATGGATAAGTTGGGTTTTTGTCAAGAGTGGATTAGATGGGTTCATGGATGTCTAGCATCTATGTCTTTTGCTTTCAATATAAATGGAGAGAAATTAGGATATGTGTGCCCCTCTAGAGGTATTAGGCAAGGGGATCCTCTATCCCCTTACCTGTTTTTGTTTTGTACGGAGGGGTTATCCAGTTTATTAAAAAAAGCCATGAGTGAAAGAAAATGTCTGGAATTAAAATCTCAAGAAAGGGACCTGCTGTCTCACATTTATTTTTTGCTGACGATTCTCTCTTATTTTGTCGAGCAAATGCAGATGAAGCTAGGGAATTAAAGAGAATCTTACAAGTGTATGGAAGAGCTTCGGGTCAGGAAATCAACATTGACAAATCAGCAATCTTTCTAAGCAAAAATGCCACCATTCCGATAACTGAAGAAGTACTCCAACAGTTGGGGAACATACAAGTAGTCAAATACAGCAAGTACCTAGGGTTACCATTGGGTATTGGAAGGTCCAAAGCATCCACTCTGAGATTCTTAAAAGAAAGACTTGCTGAAAAGACTGACGGGATGGCAAGAGAAGCTTCTAAATGCTGCAGGAAAAGAGGTACTTCTGAAATCTGTTGCTTTAGCTCTACCTTCATATGCTATGACTGTTTTCAAGCTGCCATTGGTTTGTGCAAGGAGCTTAACAGACTCATTGCTAATTTCTGGTGGGGAAAGGATAAAAATGGGAGTAAGATTCATTGGAAGAAGTGGTGTGACATCTCAGAGGTAAAAGGAAGAGGAGGATTGGGTTTTCGGGATATTCAATGCTTTAACATTGCCCTATTAGCTAAACAGGTTTGGAGAATTCTTACTAATCCAAACCTATTAGTTAGTAAGGTAATTAAAGGCAAGTATTTCCCTCAATCAACTATCTTGGAAGCTAAGCCAAAGAAAGGAGCTTCTTGGATTTGGCAAAGCTTACAAAGTGCTATAGAGATGCTAGAAAGTGGGGTTAGAAAGCAAGTAGGAGATGGTAGGGCCATAGATATTTGGAAGGACAGGTGGGTGAAGAAGAGTAAAACAGGCAGAATAATATCACCCAAACCGCAGCAATGCAATTGGAGTAAAGTAGCAGACATCATGGATGGGCAACACTGGAACTATGAAAAGATTGCAGCAACTTTTGTGCAGGAAGAAGCAGAAAAAATCATGGCAATTCCTCTCAGCCTTTTTCCAAATAAAGATAGATTGGTATGGGAGGCATCGCAGCATGGGCAATACACTGTCAAGTCCGGATATGTCAAAGCAAAAGAGTGGATGAAGGAGAAAGAAAAACAAGAATCGGCAAGAGGCAAGCACAAGCAGAGATGTTCAGAACTCCAACATATGGAAACAGGTTTGGGATCTCAATGTGAAACATAAAATCAAACATTTTTTGTGGAAGTGCCTCCATAATATTCTGCCTACCAGTGAGAATATTTTTAGAAGAATAGGAAAAGGGGACCCATGGTGCAAGAGATGTGGCGATTGTGTAGAAACCATTGAACATTTGTTGTTTCAATGCAAGGCTAACTACATGATTTGGGAGACCTTTCCAATCAAATGGGATGGTATTAAACAACAAAATGCACATTTCTGGGAATGGTGGGAATTTCTGCAGCAGGCAAGACAAAGGGAAAGAGGGAAAGAACATGTGGAAGCCACAGCTAATCTATTATGGCAAGTGTGGAAGCATAGAAACAACTGGTACTTCAACAACTCCAAACAGGAAGGTCATACTGTAGTTACTAATGCAATGGAAGAATGGTTGGAGTACAAAGAAGCTGTCACAAATCCAGCAGGTCTGCAATCAGACACTGATTTGGAGGAGAAAAATAGATTTGCTGTTAACATGGAACTACACAGGCAACACTCAGTTAGTGATATACACAGATGCTGCTTTTGACAGGGGAAAAAGAAAGTTTGGACTAGGAATTACAGCCAAAAAATCTTCTGGTGAATTACTGGAAACATGGGCTATTCCTTGTTCAGCAACTGAAAATTCAGCAATTCTGGAAGGCAGTGGCAATTAGAGGCATCCTTACTGAAAGCTTTAGATGCAAACTGGACATCCCTAATTATTATTTCAGATTCTAAAGAGATTGTTAGAAGATTAAATCAAAAGTGTGAAGACTTTACTGATCTGGATGTAATAATTAGGGATATTCAGGTTCTTAGAAATTCTTTTTGGAAGTGTTCTTTCTCTTTCTCAAAGAGGGAAGGAAATACCTGTAGTCACGGTTTGGCTAAACTAGCCACAAACTTGTTTAGAGAAGTTAGGTGGAACATTTGTTTCCCAGTGTGGGTCATCAAGACCGCACTTGCTGATTTTCTGGCAGTTGCCAGTAGCTAGACAATGATGTGTATATTAACTTCTTAATGATATATGAATCGGACTTCTGACAAAAAAAAAAAGTACATGCACTTGTATATTTTTCATCTGCTTACATTATTTGTGTGGGAGATTAGGGTAATATCGCATAGATTAGCAAACTTCATAATGCAAAATTATCCAAAATAAAAGTTAGGAATATAATTGGTAGCTTTAGTTTAAAATGTGTCCTAAATAAAAGTGAATCAATTGGAATTAATCCAATTTTGTATGAACTTGCTTTTGTTCTCATTACTTAAGAGTCGTTTGGGCTCAAAAAATTAGGCAGATGTTTTTCTCAACATATGCTTAATTTTCCAAAAATTATATGTGATAGAAGTTAGGTGGAATCTTTCTTCGTAAATACGGAGCATAAAACAAAAAAAAAAAGGGTTTATAGAGTCGGAGCATACTATGTGTAATGATTACACCACTAATAGAATTACACCATTCACAAAATAACTCATTCAATTCTTTCGAATTCATTCAATTCTTTTATGTGTTCGAGAATGCACTCTCTTCTTCCACTCCGTTCTAAAGAGTGGAGTAACTAAGAATAATTTAATTACCTTTTCATGTTCCAATTGAATACTTTCTAGAAATCGATCATTGATTCAATTTGAGTACCTCTACAAAATAGTTCTCAATAAAAACTGAAGAGTGATGGCAGCAAGAGATTGAGTTTAGTAATTCTAACAATTTGTTTAATCAATACAAATTGTGGCCTCGATTAGTAGATATTTCGATTCCAGCAAATGATGATGCTCTATCTTCAATTCGATTAATTCTTTTCCTTCTCCTTCTCCTTCTTTTCCTCCTTGTCCTGCTTCTCCTTTTCCTTCTCCTTCTCCTTCGGCATATATTTATACCTGCAAGTATAAAAGAAATTGTTATACTTTTAGTGTAAAAAAGACTAATTCAATTGATTTCAAGTTCGGCTAGCATGCAGATTGTTGTTGAACCATAAATTACTGCTAGAGGAAAAAAAGAAAAAAAAAAAAGTGAACGGCAGAACGAATAAATCGTTTTTTTTACCCTTTTGTGTTTTTGTAGGTAAGTGGCCACGGCCAGAACTCTTGGGAGCTGTTGGTGGAAGAGTTGGCGACAATTTCGTCACTGCTATAACTGTTTTGGAAGGATCAGCACTCACCAGCGATTTTCACTGCAACAGGGTTCGGGTTTTGGTTAAAATCGACAATATTGCCACATGGATTCTTATGATTGGTTGAAACGTTAGAGCCAAAGAAGCTGCTGCATGCTCATTTCATAGCGAATCAACACAAAACTACATCGTATTCTTATGAAACTACGTTATATTACTAAAGATTTTATATAGTTTCACATTAATACCACTTAATTCTATATTAGACACCATTCAACACCAAAATATATATATATATATATAATTGTATGAAAATAAATACCCTAAATAAGATAAAATGTGAGTTTAATTATGTTCCTTGTCAAACGTATCATCCACCTTGTAGAATAAGAGTGGCTAAAATTTCCATCTGTATTTCCTTTTTATTTATTTGAACTGCAAGATCATGTCAGGATTAATTAATATTTATTTATGTTCCTTGTCAAACGTAACGTCTACTTGTTGCTTTTCTTTATCTTTAAAAAGAAAACTGAGTGTGTTGCTTTCAGGTTAGCTATGTTTAATATAAATAAAAATTGGCCTTGTTATACATAAAATCTTAAATTTTAATTCAGTAAAATTTGTACCATATATATTCCAATCTGGGCCCAATTGTTAAAAAGAAGTCTAATTGCAATAAGAGACATCGCCAAATTATCAAGTGACATTGCATCAATAAATCTCTATCTGTTAGTCAAATCAAAGTATTTTAATAAGATAAACGTTTTCAATTAAATAATCGTTCTTGTCTAATTGTATTATGACCAAATTCACGTACATTAATTCTTCATAGTCGAATTAATTCGTCAAAATAACATAACTTAGCTTCCATGCCAAGTAAATTGCTTGATTGTTCTCAATATATTTTTTAACCAATTTTTAGATTATAGATTAACAATAATATGTATTAATAGTGTTCTCAATTAAATCTCAAATCAGATTTTAGATTTTTGTACAAATAAATAATGTCACATTAGTTGTACAAAAAATTTAAAATCTAATTTGAGATTTAATTGAGAACACTATTAATACATATTATTGTTAATCTATAATCTAAAAGCTAGTTAAAAACTCTATTGAGAACAGGTCCTAAATCTAACCTCGATTGAGAACAGATTTTGATTCTCAGCCCCAATAATTGAGTCCTTACTAAGTCCTATTAATGTGGTACTGGCATGTCTATAAAAATTTATCAATAGCAGTCACAAATAAAAATGATTCAGTAAGTGGATAAACTTTTAATACACGTGGCAGCACCACACAGATGGGACTTAACAGGGGCTGAAATAATGAGGCAGAGGATTCAGAATCCAATGAGAATGAAGTGTGATTATGTTGACTAAGATAATTATAATTAGATGCTTGCCAAGTTTGAAAGTGCTAATTTTTGGTAATCACCACATTAAATGGGATTTATTTTCTCACGTGGGATAGGCAAGGCCCCACTTGTGAAATTTAGGGTTTTTATCACTTTACACTTTAAACTACATCCCAATTATAAGTTTAGTTCCTAACATAAATTTTTAGTCACTTAAGTCCATTAGTTAAGTCAAAGCACATAATTAACCATTTTATAACAAAAATACTGTGACCTCATGTTTTAAGTATAAAACAACTACTAGAAGTTTTTTTGTGCCCTCTTTCTTAAATTGTTTACAAACTTTTTATTTTCTACAATACCTTGTTTAAGACATTGCAAATCTTATCAGATAAAAGTGTAAAATTTTATCAGTAGTTTGCATGCAACAAAGATAATCTTAGAAGGAAAATTTGTGCTTGCTTTATTTACTTTTTCCAAGTTTTGTGTTAGCAAAATTTTTTTTCTTGATAATCTCTTCATTTCTTAATTTTTTAGACTATGAGAACATGTAAGTTTTTCCAATGAATGAATATTAAAATTTATGATAGGAGAAAAACTATTGGAAAAATATTATTATCAAGAAAAGTAGCCATGTCGTTCTATTTTTTTCATTTTCTTTTATTATTATTTCTTACTTACTTATGTCCCCTCAATTCATAAAAGGCATTTTTAGAATCGAAATTTGTGTTTTAGGGTTTCACGGGCATATTTGTCCCATCGTGATTAAATTGAACCTAAACTTGTCTTTTCACAATTGTTTGACCGTTAGTCTAACGAGAAGTAACTAGAAGTTAAAGTTAGGGACTAAATTGATAATTGGAATATAGTTTAAAAGGATAATGTAATAAAGCCCCTATAATTAAATTGGATCTAAACCTATCTTTTCACATTACCGCTAATTTGATTGTCAGTTAAGGAAGTTAAATAGGCAAAAAGTTAACATTATGAACTAAATTGATAGTTGAGATATAATTTAAGTAGACAAAGTGATAAAAACCCTAAAGTTTAAGTTCACGAATCTGCCCTAGCGCAACATGCTAAGTTCGTACAGGATGTGGTTATGTAGGAAGATAATCCTACACAATTCATTCTCTCAGCTTTAGTTGCTGTCTTGCTGACTGCAATATTGGTTCATGCATCTTATAAAAAAAAAGATTTCATTCAACAATAATTATACACGTCTAAGGCAGTTTGAAAGGTATTCTCGCTCGTTATCACTTCTATTACACGTTTTATGAACCATTTTAATGGTGCACAAGTAAACAGTGATAAGCATCAGAAAATAGTTGTGTATTTTTCCTGTATATTTGAAAAGTAAACATTACGTGCGCCGCCAGCCATGTGTGATTATGCTGACCAACGACAATGGCCTCAAAAATTTATGCAATCTCTACTATAGCGTTACATGGTTTCACAATGCTGATGATCTATAAATACTCGACTTCACCAGCGAATGATCACGAACGAAATTAATCTCTAGCAAGCACAAGAAGGAAAGCAAACACAAAAGAGAGAAAGGGAGGCAAGATGTCAACAGGATGCAAAGGTAATTTTTGATTTGTCGCATGAGCATACAGGTCGAATACTATGATTTTAAGCATACCTTAATTTGCATTGTTGGGTTGGTCGTCATGGTAGAAATATGCAGGGCCTAACCAAATATGTACTTATTGATTTTTTTTTCGTTTGTCTTTGTAGGTAAGGATTCATGGCCTGAACTGGTGGGAGTGGACTGGTTATAAAGCTAAAGCTATAATTGAGAAGGAAAACCCCTATGTCAATGCTTTGGTTATTCTTGATGGAACACCAGTGACCCGAGATTTCCGCTGTGACAGGGTATGGGTTTGGGTGAACAAGCACAACATCGTTATTCGTGTTCCTATCATTACTTAGAGAGCAAGAAGAAGCTGATGTTGTGATCCTTCTGATATGATACTATTTATTCCATGAATAATAAATGATTGTCTGCTGTTGTCTTTATATAGGGATTTGTACTTTGAATTTCTGTTGTTTTGGATAAAACCTTGTATTCTCATTGCTGTAACAAATGAGATTAAATAAATAAATAAAACAAGTTTGGCTTTGGTTATGTACACAGCATGTGTATTTTTTCCGACTTCTAAATTCTATCAAGAGGGGAGGAGGGGATTATTATGTTGGCTCTTGCAGTTCACGAGAAACTTTTACATACATTCTGTGGTCCGATTCATGGGACTTAAAAGTTCAAAGAAAATTTTGGAAGGCAATTTATGAATAAGATTGACTTATGTTATTTTAGTTAGTTTTGAATGATAAAAATGAGCTACGTCCACATCAATTTTCAAGTTGGATGGAATATCATCTATTTCTGTAAATGCCTTTAACTAACTATTCTAGGACTAGTTCGCTTTTCACCCTCAAACTTAAGTTCATTTTGTTGTGGATTTGGCATGATGATGGATGCCAAATACATCCACTTACCATGCATGCCAAAAAGACTATACAATGCTATTTCCCTCTTTTATGAGAAAAAGAAATGCAATATTTCTCTGTGCTTAAAAACTTAGGATGAGTAGTTGGACATTGTGAAAAATGACCCCTCCCCTAACCCAAAAAAAGAAAAATGAAATGACCATTTCCCAACTAAATGATACGATGTAGATTTTATATTAATACGACATATTCTTATATTGGACTAGTTAGGTTGCAAGAGTGGGATTGTTTATAGCAGTGTTTTCAAAATCAAAATGGACCGGCTGCTTCAATCGGTTGAAATGTGAACTGACTGCCACCGGTCCAGTTCTATTAAAAAAAAAAGTAAAAAAAACTTAAAAAAATCATCATGAACTAATTCAACCATTCAAACCTGTAAAAACCGTATGAATCGTAAACCGGTCATTTTTTAATTTCCAAAATTATGTACACAAAATCATTAAAAAAAAATATCCTACCATAACCAATCTCTCTGTTTCCCAGCGCCGTTTCACTTCAACCACCCAAAGCTCCCATCTTTCTCAGTTCTCCCATCTTTCAATGTTAAAAGTTGTAGTCAGTTAGTATTGTTTTCAGTTGAAGTATGTAGATCGCACATAAATTGTTACACGGTTATCACCATATCTTGGCATAGACTGCCATTCAGTTTTCTTCTGTTTCGCTTATATTTCTGGCACACGGTACTTTATGCTTATTGTTCCCCTTGTCCGACGTAATTAAGAGAAGACCTCAACAAGTCTGTTTGAGATCGCTTCTTTCTGGAAGGAGATTCAGGAGAGTATACTTCATGACTTGCGTAATTCACTTTTGCTGCTTGGAAGTTGAAATTAGAGAAGCACTTGCATGACTAAAGCTGAAGTAGAAGCTATAGAGGATACGGACCATTTTTAGATTTCTGTCATTCTTTCCTTGCATATTGAGTTCTTCCGAGGTCCTACTATATAGCACGTAGGCCTGATATGTCAGTTTATCCTGTTTGGAGTTGTTCTTGAGCAGATTGATATGCTTAACTTTAAGAAGTTGAATCTTCTGGGATTCTTTCTTACTTTTTTTTTTCAAGAATTCAAGAGATAAATTCTTTCTTACTTTTTAGTGTATGTAAAAATTAGACATTATCAAAGTTGAAACACCATTAGCAAGTGACACTACTTTGATATTTTTGTGCTGTTAAAGATTGACGATGGCACTCATTTATTTCATCTTTTTTTTTAATTAGGTATTTATTTCATCTTCTATCAATTCGTATAGTTTTGCATTTGCAAGCGATTGATGAAATCTAAGATTGCTGTTACTCCATTGCATTTATTCCTATTCAAAATTGGTCCCATCTCATTTTGGTGTTGGAGCTTGTAACATTAGGCTTATAGCCAGGGAGAATAATGAATCTTAACAAATCCTTCAATATTATTCACTCATGAGACACACCTATGCCTCGTTTTAGTGCACCTTTGCTATAAACGAATCAATTCAGAGAAATCAGTAGGATTAACCCTTTTTAACTAAGCTTTTTGACTACCATAGTAAGAAAGCACACATTCATATTCTGGTTCACGAAACTATTCAGAGTTAGGAAGGGTTTGTTCTTGTGTGTCCATTTGTTTAGGCCTCAAGGCCCCTTAATCATACAAAGAGTTGTGCAAAAGATTTTCGTACACGGTTACCATTTATCAAATTTTAATTGTTGTATCACTCCAGAAACAACACCGAACAAAATTAGCAAATCAGATCAAACTAACACAAATTACTGTAATGAATTTATGAAAAACTAGTGATGATACAAAGGTTCGCATTTTATCTATTATTCAAGAGTTATGTGTGATTTTCCAGGTATTAAATTTAATTTTTAGGTGTTTTTTTAAACTGTGCAGAAAAATGTGTCGAACCCTATTCGGACCTGTCTGACTGTGAACCAATCCCCTCTCCAATTCAAAATTGATAAATATTTTTGATTAATTAATTGTTCTTGTCTAATTATATTTTTTCTAAAATAAATTGCTTCAACATGCACGTATGTTAATTCTTCATGGTCGAATGAATTCGTCAAAATAACATAAATTAGCTTCCATGCAAAGTAAATTGCTTGATCTACTAAATCTAACCTCGACTGACTATGTTGCCCAAGATAATTAACTCGAAGCCTGCCAAGCTTGAAAGTGCTAATTTCTGGTAATCATCAATTAAATGGTATTTATTTTCTCATGTAAGATGGGCTAGGCACACTTGTAAAAAATAAGTTCATGAATCTGCCCATTCCCAACATGCTAAGTTCGTATATGATCTGGTTTTATAGGAGGATAATTCTTCTCAATTCAGCTTCGGTTGCTGTCTTGCTGACTCATCTTATCAACAAAGATTTCATTCAACAATAATTGTACACGTCTAAGGCAGTCTGGAAGGTATTCTCGCATATTATCACATCTATTACACGTTTTATACACCATTTAATGGTACCCTAGTAGAAATACTGTATTTTGTATTATTATGATGGCCACCGACAATGGCCTTGAAAAGTTATGCAATCTCTACCATAGCATTACATGGTTTCACAATGCTGATGATCTATAAATACTCGACTTCACCAGCAAATGATCACAAACGAAATTGATCTCTAGCAAGCAGTACAAGAAAGAAAGCAAGCACAAACGAGAGAAAGGGAGGCAATATGTCATTAAATTTTTGTAAAGGTAATTGCCAACAATTTTGAATTTGGAGCATGAGCATACAGGAGTACTATGATTTTAACCATATCTTAATTTGCAGTGTTGGGTTGGTCGTTATAGTAGAAATATGCACGGCCTAACCAATTATACTACTGTTTTTTTCGTTTGTTTTGTAGGCAAGGATGCATGGCCTGAATTAGTGGGAGTGAACGGTTATAAAGCTAAAGCTATAATTGAGAAAGAAAACAAATTTGTCACTGCTGTAATTTTGCCTGAAGGATCACATGGGACCTTTGATTTTCGCTGCGACAGGGTTCGGGTTCTGGTGAACAAGCACAACACTGTTATTCAAGTTCCTGTCATTGGCTAGAGAGCAAGAAGATGCTGATGTTGTGATCTTTAATTATTATGTGATACTTTTATTCCATGAATAATAACTGATTGTATCTGGTTGTCTTTATATGCACCCATTATATGGGATTTATGTTTTGAATTTGTGTTATTATGGACAAAAACCTTGTACTCTCATTGTTGTAACAATGATATGGAATAAATAAAACAAGTTTGGCTTTCGTCATATATTGTCTCCGACTTCTAAATTTTATCAGTGGAGGAAAATTATGTAGTCTTGCACTTTAACATACGTTCTCTGATCGCATTATTACTGGGACTTGGAGTTCTAAAAATATTTTGAAGACAGTTTATGAACAAGATCAAGCTATACTATTTTACTTAGTTTAGAATGATATAAATTGAGCGACGTCCACATCTATTTCCAGGTTCGATGGATTATCATCTATTTCTGTGTGGATATCTTTAACTAACTATTCTAGGATTAGCTCATTTTGCACCCTCAAACTCAAGTTTATTTTGTTGTGAATTTGGCATGATGATGAATCGGTAATATATCCACTTACCATGCATTGCAAAAAGACTATAGCAATCCTATTTCCCATTCTTATGAGAAAAAGAAATGCAGTATTTCTCTTTGCTTAAAACCTTTGAGGATGAGTTGTTAAAGATTGTGAAAATGATCCCCTTCCCCCTCTCTTTGCTTATTTACTTGGAGAATAATATTTATATATTTAACTTTTTAAATATTGCGGGAAAATAAGCATAAATAATACTAGAGGGAAAATTTATATTCTTTGAAAATTAAAAAATAGAACTGCACCAAAATTTCTTTGTATTTTATCTAAAAATTAAACTAGAACAGAAAGGAAATTTTTTGAAAAAGACTATACTACATTTAAGCTTTTTTGAGTGGAGAAGTGTATGTGCATGTTCATGAGTAAAGCCTTTTCTCTATTTTATTTCTCTTCCTCCTTAGAAGTATAGTAATTATTACTATTAAATCAAATTTATAATATCAAAAATTGGGATCAATTTCTTTCAAAATGAGTAGGTTAACTTTTGGATAAATTTGGACAAACAATAACTTTTGGATAAATTTAGACAGACAATATATTGAGTATAAGTTGATTGATTTACAATGTTAAGATTTAGTATCGATCAAGTAGTTGTATTGGACAATATATATGACTTTTATCTCTTTGAGCATAAGACTTTTTAGTCCTTCTCTTGAGATTTAATTGATTTACAACATACAAACTTATGTATTTTGATTTTTGAAATATAGAATCTTGGTAAGTTAAGATGCATGGTGATTTTTAAAAATACTGTTATAATTAATTACTATAAAAAGAATTGTATCATATGCAATGCACATGCTATTAAATTAGTAAAATAAAATGTGAATTTGTGTTCCATGTCCAATTATCATCCACTATGTAGGATAAGAGTGGCTAAAATCTCCGCATGTATTTCTTTTTTGTTTATTTGAACCATAAGATCATGTCAGAAATAATTAATGATTCGATAATTTGGAATTTAGTTGTTTGTTTCTCTTTATTTGTTTGCGCATTTGACATGCCAATTGTTAGCCATTTACAATCTTCACATGTTGTTGCTTTTCTTTTCTTTAAGAAGGAAACTTAGTATGTTATTTTCAGGTTATATATATATATATATATATATATATATATATATATAATGTTTTAATATAAATAAAGAATTCACTTTTTAAACATAAAATCTTAAATTTAAATTCAGTAAAATTTGTACTATAGGTATTCCAATCTAGCTCAATAGGTGGATAATCCTCCTCAATTCATTCTCTCAGCTATGGCTGCTGTCTTGCTGAATCATCCTATCTAAAAGGATTCCATTCAACAATAATTTTACATGTCTAAGGCAGTTAAAATGGTATTCTCGCATATTGTCACTTTTATTACATGTTTTTTGAGTCATTTTAATGGTACACAAAAAGACATTTTATTCTTGTATATTTGTAAAGTAAAATTACGTGCACCGCCAGCCTTCTATGATTATGCTGGGCAACGACAACGTACGGCCTTGAAAATTTATGCTGCCGAACGACAAAGATGTATTTTGTACTCATTTTCTTGAGCAAATCCAAAATTAAATCGACTTCTTGTTTTAAAGGAATGCGACAAAATGAGTTTTCGTCGGGTCAAGGATTTTTATCAGGACTTTTAACTACATAACAAGGATTTTTTAACCAAATTAGGCTGAAGGTTATGAAGAGATAGGTCTCATTATCTGTGTTTATTGCCTAACTTGGTGCATCTTTTCTACCCTTAGAAAGCAAAATCTTGCTCAGAAAAGAAAATCTTGCTCGGATCCCATTTGCGTCGTAACTATGCAACATGCTTTTCATGGATTCTTGGCCACCTAAGGTATACGTCAAATAAAAAATTATTAGGAAGAGAAAATTTGTTAATTTGATTTATTCTAAGTAAATATTTTGATGAACTTTCAATGATGATAGAATTTGCTTTAAATGATTGAATTTTGGAATTGCAAGATAATGTAATTGTTTTTTAAAGTAATCATTACTATGTCTTTAGCTATTACGAAATAAGTATGCTTTTTATGCATATAATTATTCAACTTTCAATTGAAAAATAATAGAACTAATAAAACCAGCTACTGGGCTGCTAGCTTGCGATTTGCAACAAATCCAAAATGCTTATAATTTATAAATACCCGTCAGTCCCACAGAAACAAGAAAAGCATACAGAAAGAGAGAATGTCTTCACAGTGTCAAGGTAAATTCAGCAACTTTTATTTAACATTTGGTCACGTAAATATTTTTCACATTAACGGAATTTGGAATACATATGACACGTAACTTTTATTCAAATTTGAAAATAAGAGTGGCTAAAATTTCCATATGTAATTTTTTTTTACTTATTTGGACCATAAGATCGTGTCAGAATTAATTAATGATTTAATAATTTGGAATTATGTTTCCCTTATTTTTTTTTGCGTAATTGACATGCGAATTGTTAGCCATTTCCAACCTTCACGTATTGTTGCTTTTCTTTACCTTGAAGAAGGGAACTTATTCTTAGTTTGGGAGGATGGAAATGAATAGAAAAAGAAAGGATTTGGAAGGATATTTCATCATTGGGAGTTAAAATGGGAAAGAAAAGAAATGAGGAGGAAGGAAAGGGAAGGACGGGAAGCTTGAGTAAAGTATACAAAAACTTTCCCCAGAATTAGCTAGAAAGTTAAGGAATGGGAAGAAAACTTAAGTAAATTTTTCAATAAAACAATATTGTCCTTAACAATGTGATACAAAAAATTTTATCATCCAATAAATCCCCCTTATCTCCTAAATTTCCAAACAACTAAGAAATAAACTTTGTTTCATTTTCTTTCTTTTCTTTTCTTTTCTAACTTATCTTTTCCCTTCTTTTCTTTTCTTTTCTATCCTAAACTCTTAAACTAGATATTAATTTTTTTTTCAGGTCAGTTATTTTTTAATATAAATAAAGAATTGACTTTTTTAAATAAAATCTTAAATTTTAAGTCAGTAAAACTTGTACTAAAGGTATTCCAATCCGTGCCCAGCAGGAGTATAATCCTCCTCCATTCATTCTCGCGGTTTTTAGTTGCCGCCTTGCTGGCAATAATATCGGTTCATGCATCTTATCAAAAAAAAGATTCCATTCAACAATAATTCTACACGTTTTTTTTGCGCCAATTTAGTGGTACACAAATAGAATGATAAGCACGAGGAAATAGTACTGTATTTTATTGCTGTAAATTTGAAAGCAAACATTACGTGCACTGCCTGCCTTCTATGATTGTGATGGCCAACGACAATGGCCTCGAAAATATATGTAATCTCTACGGCAGCGTTACATGGTTTCACAACGCTGAAGATCCATAAATACTCGACTTCACCAGCAAATGATCGCAAATGAAATTGATCTCTAGCAAGCACAAGAAGGAACGCGAACGCAAACGCAAACGAGAGAAAGGGAGGCAAGATGTCAACAGGATGCAAAGGTAATTTTTTATTTGTCGCATGAGCATATATGAATACAGAAAATACTTAAGTGGATCACGTGTACGAGTGTGGTGATTGAGCCACAAGGGTTCAGGAATAGCTGAACCCTTATGACTCAATCGCCACCGTTAAGTCTACGGGTTCACGAGCTCCACGAATCCATCTAAGTGTTTCTCCAATGAATGCTATGATTTTAACCAAACCTTAATTTGCATTGTTGGGTTGGTCGTCATAGTAGAAATATGCACGGCCTAACCAAACGAGAGAAAGGGAGGCAAGATGTCAACAGGATGCAAAGGTAATTTTTTATTTGTCGCATGAGCATATATGAATACAGAAAATACTTAAGTGGATCACGTGTACGAGTGTGGTGATTGAGCCACAAGGATTCAGAAATAGCTGAACTCTTATGGCTCAATCGCCACCGTTAAGTCTACGAGTTCACGAGCTCCACGAATCCATCTAAGTGTTTCTCCAATGAATGCTATGATTTTAACCAAACCTTAATTTGCATTGTTGGGTTGGTCGTCATAGTAGAAATATGCACGGCCTAACCAATTACACTTACTGATTTTTTTCGGTTGTCTTTGCAGGTAAGGATTCATGGCCTGAACTGGTGGGAGTGGATGGTTATAAAGCTAAAGCTATAATTGAGAAGGAAAACCCCTATGTCAATGCTTTGGTTATTCTTGATGGAACACCAGTGACCCGAGATTTCCGCTGTGACAGGGTCTGGGTTTGGGTGAACAAGCACAACATCGTTATTCGGGTTCCTATCATTACTTAGAGAGCAAGAAGAAGCTGATGTTGTGATCCTTATGATATGATACTATTTATTCCATGAATAATAAATGATTGTCTGTGGTTGTCTTTACATGGGATTTGTACTTTGAATTTCTGTTGTTTTCGATAAAAACCTTGTATTCTCATTGTTTTAACAATGAGGTTAAATAAATAAATAAAACTAAGTTTGGCTTTGGTCATGTACACAGCATATGTATTTTTTCCGACTTCTAAATTCTATCAAGAGAAGAAAAGAGTGGGTGCGGGGGGGGGGGGGGGGGGAGATTATGTTGGCTCTTGCACTTCACGAGAAACTTTTACATACATTCTCTGGTCCGATTCATGGGACTTAAAGTTCTAAGAAAATTTTGGAAGGCAATTTATGAATAAGATTGACTTATGTTATTTTACATTAGTTTTGAATGATAAAAATGAGCAACGTCCACATCAATTTTCAAGTTGGATGGAATATCATCTATTTCTGTAAATGCCTTTAACTAACTATTCTAGGACTCGTTCAATTTGCACCCTCAAACTTAAGTTCATTTTGTTGTGGATTTGGCATGATGATGGATGCCAAATATATCCACTTACCATGCATGCCAAAAAGACTATAGCAATGCTATTTCCCTCTTTTATGAGAAAAAGAAATGCAATATTTCTCTGTGCTTAAAAACTTAGGATGAGTTGTTGCACATTGTGAAAAATGACCCCTCCCCTAACCCAAAAAAAGAAAAATGAAATGACCCTTTCCCAACTAAATGATACGATGTAGATTTCATATTGACACGACATATTCTCATATTGGACTAGTTAGGCTACAAGAGTGGGATTGTTTATAGCAGTGCTTTCAAAATCAAAACGGATCGACTGCTTCAACCAATTGAAATGTGAACTGATTATGCCACTGGTCCAGTTCTATTAAAAAAAAAGTCAAAAAAATACTTAAAAATCATCATAAACTAATTCAACCATTCAAACCGTAAAAATCCGTATGAATTAGTAAACCGGTCATTTTGTTAATTTCCAAAATTATGTACACAAAAACATTAAAAAAAATATCCTACCATAACCAAATCTCTCTGTTTCCCAGCGCCGTTTCACTTCAACCACCCAAAGCTCCCATCTTTCTCAGTTCCACCGCCATTGGTTTCAACCACCAAAGCTCCCATCTTTCACTGTCAAAAGTTGTAGTCAGTTAGTTTTGTTTTCAGTTAAAGTATGTAGATCGCAAATAAATTGTTCCACGGTTATCACCATATCTTGTCATAGACTGCCATTCAGTTTTCTTCTGTTTGGCTTATATTTCTGGCACACGGTACTTTATGCTTATTGTACCCCTTGTCAGTCGTAATTAGGAGAAGACCTCAACAAGTCTATTTGAGATGGCTTCTTTCTGGAAGGAGATTCAGGAGAGTATATTTCATGACTTGTGTAATTCACTTTTGCAGCTTGAAAGTTGAAATTAGAGAAGCACTTGCATGACCAAAGCTGAAGTAGAAGCTATAGAGGATACGGACCATTTTTAGATTTCTGTCATTCTTTCCTTGCATATTGAGTTCTTTCGAGGTCCTACTATATAGCACGTAGGCCTGAAATGCCAGTTTATCCTGTTTGGGGTTGTTCTTGAGCAGATTGATATGCTTAACTTTAAGAAGTTGAATCTTCTGGGATTCTTTCTTACTTTTTTTTTTTCAAGAATTCAAGAGATAAATTCTTTCTTACTTTTTAGTGTATGTAAAAATTAGACATTATCAGAGTTTAAACACCATTAGGCAAGTGACGGTACTTTGATATTTTTGTGCTGTTAAAGATTGATGATGGCACTCATTTATTTCATCTTTTTTTTTATTAGGTATTTATTTCATCTTTTATCAATTCGTATAGTTTTGCTTTTGCAAGCGATTGATGGAATCTAAGATGCCTATTACTCCATTGCATTTATTCCTATTCAAAATTGTTCCCATCTCATTTTGGTGTTGGAGCTTGTAACATTAGGCTTATGGCCAGGGAGTCTTAACAAATCCTTCAATATTATTGATTCATGAGACACACCTATGCCTCGTTTTAGTGCACCTTTGCTATAAACGAATCAATTCAGAAAAATCAGTAGAATTAACCCTTTTTAACTAAGCTTTTTGACTACCATAGTAAGAAAGCACACATTTATATTCTGGTTCACGAAACTATTCAGGGTTAGGAAGGGTTTGTTCTTGTTTGACCATTTGTTTAGGTCTCAAGGCCCCTTAATCATACAAAGTTTTTTCTCCGTTTTTTGTTCTCATGATTCGCCTTGAGAGTTGTGCAAAAGATTTTCGTACCCGGCTACAATTTATCAAATTTTAATTGTGTATCACTCCAGAAACAACACCGAACAGAATTAGCAAATCAGATCAAACTAACACAAATTACTGTAATGAATTTATAAAAAACTAGTGATGATACAAAGGTTCGCATTTTATCTATCATTCAAGATTTATGTATGATTTTCCAGGTATCAAATTTAACTTTTACATGTTTTTTTAAACTATGCAGAAAAAGAGGTTGAACCCTCTTCGGACCTGGTCTGACTGTGAACCAATCCCTTCTCGAATTCAATATGATAAATATTTTCGGTTAAATAATTGTTCTTGTCTAATAATATTTTGTCTAAAATAAATTGCTTCAACATGCACGTATGTTAATTCTTCATGGTCAAATAAATTCGTCAAAATAGCATAAATTAGCTTCCATGCAAAGTAAATTGCTTGATCTACTAAATCTAACCCCGATTGAGAATGAAGTGTGATTATGTTGCCCAAGATAATTATAACTAGAAGCCTGCCAGGCTTGAAAGTGCTAATTTCTGGTAATCATCAATTAAATGGTATTTATTTTCTCATGTAAGATGGGCTAGGCACACTTGTAAAAAATAAGTTCATGAATCTGCACATTCCCAACATGCTAAGTTCGTACATGATGTGGTTGTGTAGGAGGATAATCCTCCTCAATTCATTCTCTCAGCTTTAGTTGCTGACTCACCTCATTGAAAAAGATTTCATTAATTAATAATTGTACACGTCTAAGGCAGTCTGAAAGGTATTCTCGCATATTATCACATCTATTACACGTTTTATGCACCATTTAATGGTACACTAGTAGAAGTACTGTATTTTATATGATTATGATGGCTACCGACAATGGCCTTGAAATTTATGCAAATACTCAAGCATTACATGGTTTTTTTTTTTTTTTTTTTAACCCGGAACACCTTGCGGCCAAACCGGGGGAGAACGCCAAGCCCCAATGACGCCTCCGGGTAATATCACGGGATTCAAAGGTCCAGGGTCTCGAACTCGGCACCTTGCGGAGTTTACCCCAAGTTCGCTTCCACTGGACCGGCCCGTGGGGGCTACATTACATGGTTTTACAATGCTGATGATCTATAAATACTCGACTTCACCAGCAAATGAGGATCACAAGTGAAATTGATCTCTAGCGAATATAAGAAGGAAAGCAGACACAAAAGAGATAAAGGGAGGCAAGATGTCATCAAATTTTTGTAAAGGTAATTGCCAACAACTTTTAATGTGTAGCATGAGCATACATACTATGATTTTAACCATATCTTAATTTTGCATTGGTAGATTGGTCGTTATGGTAGAAATAAGCAAGGCCTAACCAATTATACCATTTTTTTTTTTGGTTTGTTTTTGTAGGTAAGGATGCATGGCCTGAATTAGTGGGAGTGAACGGTTATAAAGCTAAAGCTATAATTGAGAAAGAAAACAAATTTGTCACTGCTGTAATTTTGCCTGAAGGATCACACGGGACCTTTGATTTTCGCTGCGACAGGGTTCGGGTTCTGGTGAACAAGCACAACACTGTTATTCAAGTTCCTGTCATTGGTTAGAGAGCAAGAAGATGCTGATGTTGTGATCCTTAATTATTATGTGATACTTTTATTCCATGAATAATAACTGATTGTATCTGGTTGTCTTTATATGCACCCGTTATATAAGGGATTTATGCTTTGAATTTGTGTTATTATGGACAAAAACATTGTACTCTCATTGTTGTAACAATGATATATGAAATAAATAAAACAAGGTTGGCTTTCGTCATGTACACAGCATATTTATTTTTTCCGACTTCTAAATTTTATCAGTGGAGGAAAATTATGTAGTCTTGCACTTGACGAGAAGCTTTAACATACATTCTCTAGTTGGATTCATGGGACCTGGAGTTCTAAAAATATTTTGAAGACAGTTTATGAACAAGATCGAGCTATATTATTTTACTTATTTTAGAATGATATAAACTGAGCTACGTCCACATCTATTTCCAGGTTCGATGGAATATCATCTATTTCTGTGTGGATGCCTTTAACTAACTATTCTAGGACTAGTTCACCTTGCTTCGTCAACTCAAGTTCATTTTGTTGTGAATTTGGCATGATCATGAATGCAAAATATATCCACTCGCCATGCATGCCAAAAAAAACTATGTTGGGAATTCGGCATGATCATGAATGCAAAATAAATCCACTCGCCATGCATGCCAAAAAAACTATGGCAATCCTAGTTCCCTTTATTATGAGAAAAAGAAATGCAAAATTTCTCTTTGCTTGAAAACTTTGAGGATGAGTTGTAAAAGATTGTGAAAATGATCCCCTCCTCTCTTTGTTTATTTACTTGGAGAATAATATTTATATATTTAACTTTTTAGATACAGTGGGAAAATATGCATCAAATAATACTAGATGGAAAATTTTATATTCTTCAAAAATTAAAAAACATAACTGCAGTAAAAATTTTATTTTATCTAAAAACTAAACTAGAACTGAAAGGAAAATTTTTGAAAAATAACTGTACCAGATATAAGCTTTTTTTGAGTGGAGAAGTGTATGACCACGGTTCATGGGTAAAGCCTATTCTCTATTTTGTTTCTTTTCCTCCTTATAAGTATAGTAAGTTATTACTATCAAATCAATTTCATCATCACACAAATTGGGATAAATTTCTTTCAAAATTCAGATTTACTATCGAAAATCTTGCACATCATACATAAGGTATATAAAAACAATACATTTTTCATTTTTAAACATCCTAAGTCTTTTGATATGATACGAATTTGAAAATATTATTTTTTCTTGATCTTGAAAGATTCATAATCTAAACCATGGATTCAAAAATTTTCAATTTGAACTAATTTTTATTTCTTAACTTCTACTAAGACCCTTATCCATATCAATTATTACCATAGGCATTAATAGTGGAACAGTTTAGGATGATCAATATTTATATCATTCGAGCTGTTATTTATGGTATTGTATAATTGCATGATACAAATAACAATATGCTTGTGTATTCTTTTTAGGAATTTGTATTGCAATATTGTCCTCCTTTTTATTTTACGATGTGGTATATCGTACAGGTTATTCAATCAAATTGCAATATTCTTGTGTTACTCTCTAACATGTAATTGAGACATTAAGTACAAATATTTAGTTAAAAATATTCAATTCATTACAAATTCTTGTGTATATTATTTTTTGTTTGGAAGCTCCAAAGTAGATAAACTATAAGGCCTTTAAATTTAAGTTATCCATTGTTTTTAAATATATTAGCTATTGTATTATGGAGTCTATATTCCAATTACAAAATTTGTTCAATTGATTTATTCTGGGAAAATACTTTGAGGAACCATCAACCACAACAAAATTTTTCAAATACGGTAGAACTTTCTTTAAATGATTGAATTTTGGCAAGCAAAAAATATATTAATTGTTTTTTAAAGTAATCATCACTATGTCTTTAGCTATTGTGATTCAATAAGTATGCTTTTTATATACATAGTTATTCAACTTTCAATTGACAAATGATAGATAAGAAAAAATAATAATATCAACATATATTTATAGTTATAGAACCAAAAGCTAAATGAGCAAACTAAAAAATAAAGTCAAACAATATTCAAATTGTAAATAAAATAGTCTTTTTTCAATGAAAATTTCTAATAGATGTGAAATTGAATTTTGCCATGAAGACATAAGTGGTCTAATTTGCACTTAAAGATATTGTTGTTTTTTAACAAAAATTATTGACTATTATTTTGTTGTCTACAACCAAGTTCTTTTTATCACGTTCATAATTCAAATTTTTTTAACAATCATATAAGTGCGGGTTATAACTTTTGGATAAATTTGGATTAAATAATATATTGAGTATAAGTTGATTGATTTATAAAGTTACAAGGTTTAGTATCGATCAAATTGTTGTATTAAACTATATATAAAACTTTTAACTACTTATGCATAAAATTTTTATTCCTTCTCTTGAGAATTAATTGATTTACAACATACAAACTTATGTATTTTGATTATTTGAAATGTAGAATCTAGGTAAATTATGATGCAGGAGAGATTTTAAAAAATATTATTATAATTAATCATTATAAAAAAATTGTATCACGTGCAATGCACAAGCTTTGATCTTAGTTAAATAAAATGTGAGTTTGCGTTCCATGTCAAATGTATCATCCACTCTGTAGAATAAGAGTGGCTAAAATCTCCACATGTATTCCTTTTTTGTTTATTTGAACCATAAAGCCATGTCAAAATTAATTAATGATTTGATAATTTGGAATTTAGTTGCTTGTCTTTATTTGTTTGCGTATTTGACATGCCAATTGTTAGCCATATCCAATCGTCACATATTGTTGCTTTTCTTTATCTTTAAGAAGGAAACTTAGTGTGTTAATTTCAGGTTAGTTATGTTTTAATATAAATAAAGAATTGACTTTGTTATACATAAAATCTTAAATTTTAATTTAATAAAATTTTAATTCCAATCTAGCTCAATAGGTGGATAATTCTTAAATATTTCTTTCAGCTGTAGTTGCAGTCTTGCTGACTCATCCTATCAAAAAAGATTCCATTCAACAATAATTTTACATGTCTAAGGCAGTTTGAAAGGTGCTCTCGCATATTGTCACTTTTATTACACGTTTTTTGAGCCATTTTATGGTACACAAAAAGACATTTTATTATTGTATATTTGAAAAGGAAACATTACGTGCACCGCCAGCCTTCTATGATTTTGCTGGCCAACGACAATGGCTTCACATTTTATGCTGGCTAACGACAAAAATGTATTTTGTACTCATATTCTTGTGCAAAACCAAAATTAAATCGACTTCTTGTTTTAAAGAAATGCGACAAAATGAGTTCGTCGGGTCAAGGATTTTTTATCCTAGTAGGCTGAAGGTATGAAGAGATAGGTCTCATTATCTGTGGTCTTTGCCTGTCTTGGTACATCTTTTCTGACCCTTAGGAAAGAAAATCTTGCTCAGATCCCATTTTCCTCGTAACCATGGAACATGCTTTTCGTGGATTCTTGGCCACGTAAATTATATGTCAAATAAAAAATTATTAGGAAGAGAAAAATATCTTCTCCTTCGAATGAAGCATGTGCACGTCCATATTTTTCGTTTGCTTACATTAACTACGTGTGAAGTTAGGGTAATATAGGATAGATTAGTAGCTTTATCATGCAAAATTATCCTAAATAACTATTAGGAATGTAATTGGTAGCGTTGGAGTGCAACGTGTCCTAAATAAAAGTGCATAATGTGGAATTAATCCAATTTTGTATTAACTTGCTTTTGTTCTCATAACTGAGGGCCAATTGGGGAAAAAAAGAAATTAGGCAGATATCTTTCACAAAATATGCTTTTCCAATAATTATATTTGATAAACTCAATACTGATCCATCAGTTGTTCAAAGTTAAGCAACAGCAATGGGAGTTCTTCGAGACTCAGCTAGAACAGTTGTATTCGCTTTTTATAAGAAATTTGGAGGAGAGAGCATAGTTTTTGCTGAAGCAATGGCTCTCTTGTAAAACTCGCAATATGGTTGAGTTAGCCACACTTGCAATAGGGTTGAGTTAGACACACTCAGCCCATTTGGCCTTAAAAAAAAGTCCATGAGTCTTATATTTTATCGAGCCGATATGAATATGGGTCCAAAAATTAGAGTTGAAATATTTTTTAGTCGAGTTCGGATCTCACTAGACTTAGATCTGGCTCAGAGTTTAATATATATATTAACTGAAATTCCTAATTTTTTCTCCCCTCAAACAATTGTGTTGACTTCTTCCTCTTTCCTTACCATGGCCATCTCTTTCTCTTATCTCTTCTCCAATAAATGATACCATTTTAATCTCTTCATTCCATCATCCATTATCAATGCTAGATACAGTTCATTTACTTATTAAATATATACAATTATTCTTGTCTTGTATCATCTTTGGACTAAAACAGCTTTCTTCCTTTGTAGCTTTGGGATGATCTAAGGGCGGTTGATGCATTGAGTTCTTAGGGGCACTATAGTTGTTGTAAACATCTATAATAGGTGAAATACTTATCTTAGTCAAATTTAAAAAAAATATAATCTTGAATTGTTGTGCTAGTGTACTGTAAAATATTGATGAGAACAATTGCGCCTTAACTTTTGAGTAATCTTGAAATATAGCTACTAGACTTTGGATCTATGAATTTACAATTAAAATCACTTGTATTGAGCTTTCTTATTGTACTTAAGGTGTACTTCATCATTTCTTTGGGACTGTTGCATCTTAAACTTCAATTTTAGACAAA
Source organism: Mitragyna speciosa (assembly GCA_024721245.1). Classification (NCBI taxonomy): domain Eukaryota; kingdom Viridiplantae; phylum Streptophyta; class Magnoliopsida; order Gentianales; family Rubiaceae; genus Mitragyna; species Mitragyna speciosa. The sequence continues at coordinate 3,361,014 of CM045571.1, forward strand.
CTGCACCCTCAACTATCCAATACATAACTTCAAATGTATTTCTAAATAAATTGGTTGTAATCACATAACTTAACTTCCATGGAAAGATAAACTTCTCGAATGATAAAATCTAACCTCTATTGAGAATGGAGTGTGATTATGTTGCCTAAGATAATCATAATTAGAAGAATATTGTTTGTTTCTCATGTAGGATGGCCTGGGCGCACTTATAATTTGTAATAAGTTAGCTCGTGATTTTGCCCAATATATGCTTAGTTCATATCTGATGTGGCTGTATAGGAGGATAGTCCTCCTCAATGTATTCTCTCAGCTTATTTGCTTACTATCATATTGGTTCATCTTATCAAAAAAGATTTCATTCATCAATAATTGTACATTTCTAAGGCAGCTTAAAAGGTATTATTCTTGCATATTATCACATCTATTACACGTTTTAAGAACTATTTTAATGGTAGACAAGTAATCCACGGTAACGATCGTTGAAAATTTTCTACACGTTGAATGATAAGCATGTGAAAATAGTGACATTACGTGCACCGCGAGTATTACTAATGGAACAGCTCTTTCAAACCGAGCCTTAGATGATCATGTTTTATTTTTACATGGTAATTCAGATATTAATTTGAGTTAATATACCTCACTTTGTTAAGTATGTATTATATCTTTTATCCCACGTCGGATAGAAAAATAAGTTTTCTGCTTAGTTATTCTTATAAAAGGATTTTTGCCAATATAAAGTATAATTGTACTCAGCTACTGGCAATAAAATCAAATTGTTGCTATTGGTTTCTTTCTTTGTATCTACATGTAATAGCTTCAAATTTGTAAAACTGATATAGTCAACAAAAAACTTAAATCATTGTAGGATGGGAGATTTAGAGTTCAAATCTTGCATCCCATCAATTGCCAGTACACGTGTCTTCTTCATAGCTTCAAATTTGTAAAACTTATATAGTCAACAAAAGACATTAGGTTATTG